>JASKMD010000001.1:908834-967393 GCA_030144725.1 Haematococcus lacustris | reverse complement strand
CCACCACCCCACCCCACCCCACCCCACCCCACCCCACCCCCACCCCACCCCACCCCACCCCACCCCACCCCACCCCACCCCACCAATGGCTGAAAGAAGAGAATGTGCACACCATGCTGCAGTTTGCTGGGCCAATAGGGTTGTATGATTTAGCGTCAACAAAGGCGCTGCTGCGCCCCACAGTGTATGCCACGCTGATGCCCTTACTGCAAGTGATCAACATAATGTGGTGCAAGGAGGTGCACAAAGAGGAGGTGCACAAAGGTGCATGGTGGAGAGGTTCCTTCCAGTGTCTGAGTTGGATGTGAAGTTGCATGAGCTGATGCTGTTGATGGAGAACGTACGGAGGTGGGGACCACTGTTCGTGCTGACCATGTTCCCTGTTGAGAGCATGTTTGGACAGATGCAGAGAGACCCCAAGAACCGTAGGTATCCAGAGGCAAGCATGCTCTTCAAGCACATGGAAAAAGTGAAGGTTGCCTTAGCAGAGCGGTTTGGCTTGCCAGATGTTGCTGCAACCTACAGATCTGCACCATGGGGGATGCATCAGAGGCTAGGTGCCCCTGCCCAAGTTGAGCCACCATGTAGTGGTGAATTCTATCATGTCACTGTCGATGAACAGGGTGTGTTGCATGAGGTGCAGCCGCAGCCGAGCCATGCATATGAGCTGGCATGGCAAGCCTTCTTGAAAGAGTGGCTTCCAATGCAGCCAATTGCATGAGCGGCGTGGCAGAGGCATTACTCAAGCATATGTGGTCGCGTCGGTGGCCTTTTTCTGTGAAAGGGGAAGGCGCAAGAGTTCATACAGCCCACGTCGGATGGCAAGGATGTACTGCCGCAGTGTGTGTGGAATTGAGACATGACTGGCCGTGTGTGGGATGAGCAAAGCCACATCTGGACGCCACAGCGCGAGCATTGTTCCTTCAATGGATAAAGACAAAGGCGGAGAACGCCATCAAGCAGAGCAAATCGCCACAAAAGGTACTGCCACTTGCACATGCTCCAACCCAAACATAGCTCATCACCTATATTTGGCTTGCATTGCCCACTCATGCTGTTGTTGTTGTTTGTGCAGATGCAGAACAAGCAACCCCAGTGAAGGCCATAACAGGTATGTTTGACATTAGCTACATGTGTTTGGTACATGCCCTCAGTATTCTATATGTGTTAGTCCCTACTCTGTGGCGCAGGGCAACGATCCATTGCCACTCTGTTGTCGCAGGCAAGGAGAGACATGCCTTTGTAGCTCCAGCAACACCATCAGGAGATGAGGTGCAAGGAGAGTTGGCTGCAGGTGTGCAGATATGTTCATTGAATAGCTTGTTGCACGTGCCTATCACTGTCATATTGAAGCTGACAATGCTTGTGCTGATCATGCAGCTAAGGACCGTGCCAATGCTAAAATTGGTGTAACCAAGAGAATGAGAAGGCACCAACCTGCATAGTCACCTGGGTGAGTGAGCCAACCGCATTCATCATGTCGTAAGCGTATGCTACATGTTTGTTGCGTGTGTAGGAGGGGGAAGTTAGGCACACAGTGTACTGACTTGCCCTTTCTGCAGGAAGTATGGGGAAGCTTCACTGGAGCTTTGGAGCAGCTTGGAACAGCTTTGGAGCTACTCAGCAACAGCCACACATGGGCAACAGCTAGTTGAGGGCAGCTTTGAGCAGCTGTAAGCAGCTGGGTGCAACATTGCGCACGTTGATACACACAGGAGTTTGCTGTAGCCTTGTGATTGTGCCTTGTCACTTACAATCTAGGCTGGGAGATGCCGATGCTAGTTTACCATGTCGTTTACCTGCTGGTTGAACCTGCTGCCATGGCCTGATTCAGTTTAACTCCTGGTTTAGATCCTAAACCAGGAGGTTAACTCAGAATTAAACTAGCTTAAATGTGTCGTCGTTCACCGAGCAGTTTAGGCAGTTAAACGGGCATGGTGGGCCGTTGCATGCCGTGGCTTTGAACCTGCCTGGTGAACATGATGTAACTTTGAAAGTGTCAAACTGAACGAGGCCTGGCTTGTTTGTTGTGCGGTTTGTTTCAATAGGTGCGCCAATGGGTCATGAACAGACATTTCGTGTCGCTTTTTCTCTAAGTGCAGCCGGTGCAACACAGTGGAGGACACAGTGGAGGAGGGGGGGTGTAACCCGTTGATACCTTAGTGTGCTCCGACCCAAATGATGTCTTCGGCGAGAAGCGAACACGAATATATGTTTCAATCACCCCGTCTAGGTGCCCTGCACGTCCGGCAGGCATCGCGTTGGGTGTTGGCCGGACATTCCATTTGTGCACAACCAGCTCACTCCGCAAGGTAGATGGGGTCACAGCGATGTGGCTCACCGTGCCAAGGAGACCCGTCTCGCCGATGTGATTTGTTCGCGGGCACATGTGGCAGTACGCGAGCAAAGACTCCAATGGCTTGCGTTGGTGGTCAGATAACGCGTACTAACTTGCAGCTGCCAATGTGATGAACGGTATCGAAAACGGTGCAGTAGTGAGAGAGTAATTGCATGCATATTACCAACCCCATGTTGGGGCGGCCTGATACAGTCAACGGGTACATCAGGCTGTAACGCCAACCATTTGGCAGTTGTGTGAGGCTGTCTCTTGCGTTGACCCACGGCTCAGGCGTGTGGGGGCCATGAGCTGCAGCGCTCATCGCTCACCTGCATAGCTATGCAAGCAGCAGGTTGCTGCTTGTGTACTCCGCTAAGCCGCCAACCGGGTGGGCAGGCGGGCAGGCAGGCAGGCACGAGGCCCGTCACAGGGCCCAGTGGAGGGGCGCAAGGGCCCGGGTATCTGTGGCAAGCTGTTGAGGCATATCAGCAGTCCAACCCGCATCGCAGTCCACCCCCTGCAGCCCCACACGCCCTCCATTGTGAGCGCACTGTGGTAGACAGCTCCCAAGAATCTGCTCCAGTGGCCTACAGGTCAAAAATTAACAAGTCCAATCAGTTGCTCAGCTGTTACAGCTGTCTAGACCACACCGTCACACTTTCACACCACCAGCCAAATTACACTACAAGTAGCTACAACAGACCACACCGTCACACTTTCACACCACCAGTCAATTTACACTACAATTAGCTACAACAGAGGCACACATGAGGAGACGCCAGCGAAGCGCCTTGCTTCCATTCGTCATGTAACGTGCAGCCTTATAAAGGCGACGCTGGACCGTTTGAACCATGTGTAACACTGAGCCGGCCGCGAGGGCACCGAAGTGCGGGTACTGAAAGGGTCGGCCACAAGGCACCACCGTGAGAAGGCTAGGGCTTAGAACGGGGCCCCCTGGAATCGAACCAGCTGTCCTCACAGCTTACGCTGCTAGGCTTTACCTGCCAACTCACACTAATGCGGTGTGACCGATTATCCTGTAGCTGCCTCGGGTTAACCGCGACAGCCCAGACGACACTAAGGGACTACGCGGAGCGCGCCCTTACATTCCTCCCCCCCAAGGGGATGCCTCGTTCCGCCTCAGGTTAAACCCGAGACTCGCAAGACCTAGGTCTCACTTGGTTAGCTACTGGGTACCATGAAGGTAGAGCCAGGTCAAAGCTGGGTGTGGTCAGAGACCAACTGTAATAGGGGAATTGTAACGTATAACCATAGGCTTTGTAAGCACAGAGAAGAGAGTGCCTCAGTGCAGCAGCGCGGCAGCATGCATGCAGGAGACTTACTTAAGATGATGGATAGCATTGTATTCAGCCAAGACCTTGTCACAGTCAGTCAGGTTGGACCTGGGCTCCCAGGTGTTGTGAGTGGAGTCATAACCCTCCCACTGCACCAGGTAGTAACTGGCTTTGTTGTCCTTGACACCCTTGTGGTCAAGCAAACGCTCAACATAGTACACAGGGGTCTCATCCATCCATGTCACAGGAGGTGGCATGAAGCCCACATCAGTGCCAGTGTAAGGCTTGATGAGTGACACATGGAAGACAGGGTGCAGACGGCTCATGCTGGCAGGCAGGTCTAGCTTGACAGCTACTGCACCAACCAGCAGCAGGATCTCAAAGGGACCCACATACCTAGGTATGAGCTTACGAGCCTTCCCAGGCTGAAGCTTGAGGTTCTTGGTGCTGAGCAACACCTTCTGGCCCACCTTGTACTCAACGTCACGCCTAGCCTTGTTGGCATAGGCAGCCTGACGGGATTGGGCTGCAGCCATGCACTTCCTGGCATTGGCAACAGCATCCTGCCACCAGCGGGTAAAGGCATGAGCAGAGGGACAACGGCCCCCATAAGGCAGATCACGTAGGCCAACAGTCACAGGAGACTGACCTGTGTTGACCAGGAAGGGGGTGGACTGGATGGACTCCTGCCACGAGTTGTTGACAGCAAACTCAGCCAAGGCTAAGTAGTCAGGCCAGTCAGATTGAGTAGGTGAGATGTAGTGCCTGAGCATTTCCTCTAACACACGGTTATACCTCTCTGTCTGGCCATCAGACTGTGGATGATAAGATGATGAGAGGGCAGGCTTAGAGCCACAGCGCCTCATGACCTCACGCCAGAACACACTTGTGAACAGTGAGCCCCGGTCAGAGATCAGCTCAGCAGGCATGCCATGCAGTTTGTACACATGGTCAATGAACAGTTGTGCAAAACGGCGTGCCTTAAGGTCCTCACGGCAGGGCACAAAGTGGACCATCTTGCTGAGCCTGTCCACAAAGACACAGATAGCATCATACCCATGTGACCCAGAGGGTAGCTTGGTAATGAAGTCCATGGACACAGACTCCCAGCGGTAGTCAGGTATAGACAACGGGTTGAGTAGGCCACCTGGCTTGAGAGTAGACGCCTTGTCACGTTGACAGGCATCACATGTGGACACATAGTACCTGACGTCAGCACGCATTGTGTTCCACCAAAACACACGTGACACACGTTCCAGGGTTTTGCTGATACCCACATGACCTGAATAGACTGCATCATGCATCTCGTGCAAAATGTGGTTGCGCAGCTCAGAGTCATTGGGGACCACTACCTTATCCTTACCAGTGAGCCGCCATAGGCCATGTGTGTCCTGGTACATGCTGGACAGATCAGCTTCAGCATTAAACGCAGGGTCAAGCCGGTATCCTTGGATGAGTTGATCAGACAAACCCAGAGGATGGGCAGGAGCCGCAGGATAGTGCACTGAGGTGTCAGATGTACAGGTGACCAAGGGAACAAAGTCCCTGTTATGGCTTGTATCAGTAGTATTTTCAGTAATCTCTGGAGTTGAGGAGGATTTCGCAGTGACTGCAGCAGGGGCATTGGCCTCAAGGGCTCTAGCCACACTAGCTCCCTCCCCCTCACGGGAAAGTTGGGCCCGCCTTCTGGTGAGCATTGCACACACAGTGGCACTTTCCTGGAGGCCAGTAGATAACCGGGATAAAGGGTCTGCTGGGTTGACAGCAGGGTTCGACCCCCCGTACGGGGCCCGTACTTTTGACCCAATTTGGCGAGGGCCCCCGTAACTGGGCCGAAGGCCCAGTACGGGGGCCCGTGATTTTCAAAATTTTGGTTACGGGGGGGAGTTCACGGGCTATCTACGGGCGCCTGTTATTCTCAGTTGCGCCCGTACATTTCTGCCATATCTCAAACCTAACTCACGTCAACAATGGGAAAGCCAGGCAAGAGAGTAAGGCAGACTCCGTCGGACCAGCGACAGATGACAATTCAGATGGCGCTTGGTGGGTACCATCGCATCGTTGACATCTTCGACGTTGACATCTCCGCGTTGACATGTTAACTTAATGTTAACTTCTTGCATCGCGCAGACCACGCAGCCCGCAATCCCGCCTTTCCCGACGAAACTGGCCCTGTCAGCCCAATGCGCCCACCAAGCCCATCCCCTTCCAGCCCAACCTCTTCGGCTCCGTCCCCGTCCGTCTCGAGCAGTTAAGCAAGCTGTTCCAGAGTGATGCCCTAGAGCCCCACATGCTTGCCTCTCATGTGGCTATTGCCAAGGCAGCCCTAGAGCAGCTTTTCATCAGGTCTTCGTTGACAGCATGCACCAGCTTTGTTCGCATGAGGAGGACTCTCTCTAGCGCTGGTGCATGGGCTGTCAATGGTGTTTCTGTCTCAATAAGAGTAGGGGGCGTCAAGTTGTCAAGCATGCAGTCATCATTTAGGTCATTGGCACAAGCTGTCCTTGGTGAGCTAGATCAGCGCTTTCCCTCCAGCATCCTTAACAGTTTTGCAATCTTTGTGCCACGCTCCTATGTTGGCATGGTTGCCGCTGAGTTGGTTGCTTATGGCCAGCAAGAGCTGCAAGAGCTGGTCAAGCACTTCTGCAATGCATATCAGAGGCAGCAGTTGTTTAGGGTGGAGGGAACTGCTGGTGTGGCTCGCTTGGTCCAGCAGCTCACTTTCTTCAAGCGTGAGATGTGGAGGGTTGTCCAGGCCAATCGTAGTGTCACATTGCAATCAGCATGCGTGCAGCTGATGGAGGTGGGGTATGTGCACTTCCCATTGATGATGCAATTAGCCCATGTCATGCTCCTCGTGCCACTGCAAACTGCAGTGGTTAAGAGAGGCTTTAGCATCCACCGCATCATCAAGCACCGGCTTACAAACCGGTTGAAGCTGGCCACTGTTGACTCTCTCATGGGCCCAGCAAGCACAGCTACCAAAAGGAAGAGGCTTTGATTGCACATGCAGCAAATGCTATGGATGAGATCTTGAAGTTGAAGGCAGCGGGGAAGCCCGAGGGCATCCTAGCAGCTCTATCTCAAGCGGCACTACCACTTGAAGTTGAGCAGCCTAATGTGCCACTAGACCTAGAAGGGAATATGGAAGAGGTAGAATCTAAATGGGGATAAGAGAGCGAGCAAGAAGAGTGCGAGCATGAGTCAAGTGATGAAGTGGATGAGGCCTTGTTTGGCGCGGCGGCAGGTGGTGTCCCCGAGGACACCTTTGAAGCCTCCTTGCTATCTGCTGTAAGCTAACATGCCTCTTCCAAGCCGGCCGCAGGCCGGCGAATTTTTTTAGGGGTATAACCAGTGCATAGGGTCCCCGTACTTTACCCTGACATCAGTTAAGGGCGCCCTTAGACCAGGTATCACCAACTGTCGAACCCTGGTTGACAGGACCAGGAATATACTCTAGCTTAAAGTCAAACCTAGACAGCAGTTCCATCCACCTAGCCTGACGCCTAGACAGATTCTTCTGTGTAGGCAGTGAAATCAAAGGCTTATGGTCGGTGAACAGAGTGAATGGCACACCTTCAAGGTAGCAACGCCATTCCTTGCATGCGGTGACAAGAGCAAGCATCTCTTGCTCACCTGTGGTGTAGTTGACCTCAACAGAGGACAACTTCTTGCTCAAATAGGCAAGGGGATACCCATCCTGCATCAGGACTGCACCTACTCCTTGGAGTGAGGCATCACAGTACACCTGGAAGGGTTGGGTGTGATCTGGCAGGCGCAGCATAGGCACGTTAGCCACAGCAGCTTTGAGCTCATAGAAGGCATGACGTTCATGGTCAGGCCAGGAGTGCCAGGGGAATGTGGCACTGAGCTTGCCACACAGATCAGTCAGGGGTGCTGAGATGGCACTGAAGTTGTGCACAAACTTGCGAACAAAGTTGGCAGCACCCAGGAAGGACTGCAGCTGGGGGAGGGATGAAGGGACAGGCCAGTCAACAATGGCCCTCACCTTATCAGGGTCCACAGAGATGGCACCAGCTGAGATCACATGCCCAAGAAACCTGAGGGTGAGCTGCATGAACTCACATTTGGACATCTTGGCATACAGTTTGTTTTTACGCAGCAGGTCAAAGACAAGGCGTAGGTGCTGCAGGTGCTCAGGTAGAGACTTAGACATGACCAGTATGTCATCTAGGTACACTAGTGCACATTTGCCCAGGACAGGTGCAAAAGCATCATTCATGACACGTTGGAAGGTGGCAGGGGCATTGGTCAGGCCAAAGGACAGCACCTTGAATTGGAAGTGACCTTCAGGAGTCCTGAAGGCAGTCTTGGGGACGTCCTCAGGGGTGATCCTGATCTGGTGATAACCAGCTTGGAGGTCAAGGGAGGAAAAGACAGAACACCCTGACAGGGTTCGACAGTTGGTGATACCTGGTCTAAGGGCGCCCTTAACTGATGTCAGGGTAAAGTACGGGGACCCTATGCACTGGTTATACCCCTAAAAAAATTCGCCGGCCTGCGGCCGGCTTGGAAGAGGCATGTTAGCTTACAGCAGATAGCAAGGAGGCTTCAAAGGTGTCCTCGGGGACACCACCTGCCGCCGCGCCAAACAAGGCCTCATCCACTTCATCACTTGACTCATGCTCGCACTCTTCTTGCTCGCTCTCTTATCCCCATTTAGATTCTACCTCTTCCATATTCCCTTCTAGGTCTAGTGGCACATTAGGCTGCTCAACTTCAAGTGGTAGTGCCGCTTGAGATAGAGCTGCTAGGATGCCCTCGGGCTTCCCCGCTGCCTTCAACTTCAAGATCTCATCCATAGCATTTGCTGCATGTGCAATCAAAGCCTCTTCCTTTTGGTAGCTGTGCTTGCTGGGCCCATGAGAGAGTCAACAGTGGCCAGCTTCAACCGGTTTGTAAGCCGGTGCTTGATGATGCGGTGGATGCTAAAGCCTCTCTTAACCACTGCAGTTTGCAGTGGCACGAGGAGCATGACATGGGCTAATTGCATCATCAATGGGAAGTGCACATACCCCACCTCCATCAGCTGCACGCATGCTGATTGCAATGTGACACTACGATTGGCCTGGACAACCCTCCACATCTCACGCTTGAAGAAAGTGAGCTGCTGGACCAAGCGAGCCACACCAGCAGTTCCCTCCACCCTAAACAACTGCTGCCTCTGATATGCATTGCAGAAGTGCTTGACCAGCTCTTGCAGCTCTTGCTGGCCATAAGCAACCAACTCAGCGGCAACCATGCCAACATAGGAGCGTGGCACAAAGATTGCAAAACTGTTAAGGATGCTGGAGGGAAAGCGCTGATCTAGCTCACCAAGGACAGCTTGTGCCAATGACCTAAATGATGACTGCATGCTTGACAACTTGACGCCCCCTACTCTTATTGAGACAGAAACACCATTGACAGCCCATGCACCAGCGCTAGAGAGAGTCCTCCTCATGCGAACAAAGCTGGTGCATGCTGTCAACGAAGACCTGATGAAAAGCTGCTCTAGGGCTGCCTTGGCAATAGCCACATGAGAGGCAAGCATGTGGGGCTCTAGGGCATCACTCTGGAACAGCTTGCTTAACTGCTCGAGACGGACGGGGACGGAGCCGAAGAGGTTGGGCTGGAAGGGGATGGGCTTGGTGGGCGCATTGGGCTGACAGGGCCAGTTTCGTCGGGAAAGGCGGGATTGCGGGCTGCGTGGTCTGCGCGATGCAAGAAGTTAACATTAAGTTAACATGTCAACGCGGAGATGTCAACGTCGAAGATGTCAACGATGCGATGGTACCCACCAAGCGCCATCTGAATTGTCATCTGTCGCTGGTCCGACGGAGTCTGCCTTACTCTCTTGCCTGGCTTTCCCATTGTTGACGTGAGTTAGGTTTGAGATATGGCAGAAATGTACGGGCGCAACTGAGAATAACAGGCGCCCGTAGATAGCCCGTGAACTCCCCCCCGTAACCAAAATTTTGAAAATCACGGGCCCCCGTACTGGGCCTTCGGCCCAGTTACGGGGGCCCTCGCCAAATTGGGTCAAAAGTACGGGCCCCGTACGGGGGGTCGAACCCTGCACCCTGATAACCTGTCAAACAGATCATCAATCCTGGGCAGGGGGTACTGGTCACGTAATGTGAGCTTGTTGAGCTGACGGTAGTCAATGCACATACGTAGCTCACCTGACTTTTTCTGCACAAACAGGATGGGTGCAGCATAGGGGGAGGAGCTGGGCTCAATCATACCTTTGCTGAGGTAGTCCTGGATCTGTCTCTTAAGCTCCTCTTGCTCAGGTTTACTGAGGCGGTACATGGGGGTCACAGGTGGACGGGCGTCAGGGACCAGGGGTATGGTATGACCCACAGGACGTTCAGGAGGGGTATCAGTGAGTGGTTTAAATACATCACTGTACTCATCGAGTAGGGTTTGCAGCTCAGCTTTGATAGCTGCAGGTATGTGTGGGTCGTCTTTGTCACTGGGGGTACCAGGACTGGCAGAGGCTGAGCCTTCAGTCATGACTAAAGCCACCACAGCACGGCCACCTTTAAGGAGCCACCTGGACGCCTGGGTAGCTGAGATTAACTCAGGTTTGGCTTTGAGAGCATTGATTAAGAATGCAGGGGTTGGTCTTACAGCAGAACATTGCCCATCATACTTAGGGGCTGTCACAGCAGGACATGGCAGAGTCACAGCAGTCTTGCCAGCAGCAGAAAGAGAAAGGGTTTTACCCTCATAAGAAAGGATAGCTTTGTTGGCAAACAGCCAATCATCACCCAGAAGCACATCATAACCCTGCACAAAGCTAGGCATGACTGTCAGCTTGCATGTGGCACAGTGGCCAGGCAGACATAAGTCCACAGTGGCAAACTGCTTGCAGGACAGAGTGGTGTTGTCAGCCAGTGACCACTTTTGTGCTGAGGGGAGAGGCTCCAGTGGCAGTGCATGCTTTAGAGCAAAGGCAGTGCTGACAAAGGAGTGTGTGGCACCAGTGTCACACAAGAAGTGTGCCTGATGCCCATTGACAGTGCCAGCAAACAGGAAATGCAGTGATCCCTCCTCTTGAGCAGTACCACAGAGTACAGTCTTAAGTTCATCAGCAGCAGAACATGTGGGTACCACAGTACAGGTCTGGCTACCTGACAGGGCAACACCCTAGCGCTGACCGGCACCTCGGCCGCCATTGCGACCAGCACCGCCCTTGCCGGAACGGCCTCCGCGGCCACCAGGGCCATTGCGGTTGGGACCCGGGGCAGAGCCACCGTTGTCACCAGGAGGTGGTGGGCGCGGGCGCTTGTTGCCTGGAGCTGACCTGAGCTTCTCATTGGCGGCTTGCAGAGCCAGGAACATACCAATGTTCCCGTTCTTGCGCATAGCCTCCTCCTGGGTCAGGTGACCGTCGGGGCAGTCCGGGGTCTTGTGACCGGTCACACCACAGTGGAAGCACCAGATGACTGGGGCGGGCGGCGGAGCCGCAGCGCCGTGGGAGCGTGAAGTCCCGGCGCCACCAGCGCCGCCGGTACGGCCGGGGCGGTAGGCGGAGACAGGGGTGACAACCGCCCGGATGGCAGAGATCTGTGGGCGCACAGCAGCAGCATGACCAGCACCACGTTTGCTGGGAGTGACATTGGCACCGGCAGAGGCAACATTAGCCTTGTGGTTGTCAATGGCAGCAGACACAGCATCCTCAAGGGTGGGGTGAGGCAGTGACCTGAGGTCCTTGGCTACAGCACCACGCAGCTGAGGGGTGAGACCCCTCTGGAAGGTAGCCACAGTCAGAGCACGGTTCATGCAACCAGCACCACACAGAGTGATGGTGTTGCGAAACTCAGTGATGTAGGCCTGCAGGGTGACACCTGAGGACATGCGCAGCAGCTCAAAGTTCATCAGCTTGTCATGAGCCTGGTCAAGATCGGTGACAAGATCCTCTCCCACCATCTCAATGAACTGCTTGCACAGATAGTCCCATGGAGGATAGCCAGCATGTGTCAAGGCATAGGCATCCCTGATGGACTTGAACCAGACCTCCCTAGCTTTGCCTGACAAGAAGGATGGCAGTGCAAGGGCAGGATCAAGGTTGTTATTAACACAGTGCACCTCAAGATCCTCAAGAAAGGTGACAGCACGTTTTCCCTGAGCAAGGCTGTTGTCAGACCAACGCTCAACAGGGGGCAAACCCCTGTGGGAGTGCACCACAGTGTCAGGTGCCTGAGGCACAACAGCAAGTGGGGCTGGGGCAGAACCACCAGACAACCCAGCATACTTCTGACGGATTGCAGCAATGGATGCTGCTGCCCTGGTGACAGGCCTGTTAGGGCTCTGCCCCACTGGAGCCCTGCCAGAGGCAGGAGCACCTTGGGCCACTGTGGCTTGTGCAGCAGTGTATGCAGCACGTGCAGCAGATGCAGCAACAGCAGTGTGTGAAGCATTGTGCACAGCAGGCTGGACAGCAGGCTGGACAACAGAGCTGCCATTACCTACATGTCCTGCGGCAGGGTGAAGGGGACCTGTAGACCCACCTGCAGCTGAGGGGTCGTTTTCCTGCGGAGCAGCAGACTGGGGTGCGACAGCACCAGCAGGCTGTCCAGAAGAGAATCGACCAGCACTAAACAGGTTCGCTACTGTATTGCGATGCTGTCCGGCTGCAAGCCCATGGGGCGGAGGAGACCTGACTGGGGCCGCGGAGCTAAGACCGACAGCAGGACTTACCCCAGCATTGACAGCGGCTTGGCTAGCCTCGAGGGCAGTGAGCCGAGCTTGTACAGCGACCAGGACGTCCTCGCGAGCCTGAAGAGAGGCGTGGAGCTCCTGAATGGCCGTGTCGCGCTCGTCAAGCTCCTCCTCCTCGTCGTCGTCCTCCAGCTGACCCTCCTCAACAAGAGGAGCATCAGCAGCAGCATTGCGGGCAACCATCCGCTGGAGCGAGGCCTCAAGCATAGCCTCATGTTCAGTGACCGAGCGACCGTGAAGGTACACAGGGTACTCAGTGTGGGCCTCAGGCCAAGCCTGCTCTTCTAGGAGATTTATCAGTTCGATGGCCGCGGGCGACGCCGGGTCAATATTGGCAGGGAGCCGAGCTATGGCTGCGTCGCGAGGACTGACAAGCCTTGCAGCATCCGCTGCTTCCCGGGCAGCGACTGCCTCGGGGGTAGGGGCAACAGTAGGCCCACGCCTAGCTGGTCGCAGCCTATAGAGCCTAGCGAGAGCTTCATCCTCCGGGGTGATTGTGTATTCAATTCGGGAAGTTCGACCCATTCTCGATATAATCGAGGCCGGGTGTTAACTGGCTTATCGGTCGGAAACCACTTGTAACGTGCAGCCTTATAAAGGCGACGCTGGACCGTTTGAACCATGTGTAACACTGAGCCGGCCGCGAGGGCACCGAAGTGCGGGTACTGAAAGGGTCGGCCACAAGGCACCACCGTGAGAAGGCTAGGGCTTAGAACGGGGCCCCCTGGAATCGAACCAGCTGTCCTCACAGCTTACGCTGCTAGGCTTTACCTGCCAACTCACACTAATGCGGTGTGACCGATTATCCTGTAGCTGCCTCGGGTTAACCGCGACAGCCCAGACGACACTAAGGGACTACGCGGAGCGCGCCCTTACACGTCAGTCCAGGTGGGGGTGAACAATTCTAGGCGCACGTCTGTCCTATTGTTCTATTGGCAGTGGGGGCAGGCAGACCTTGCATTGTCGAGATTCTAGTCCACATGCGCTCATCACTGCCTTGCACAGGCTGTTGCTGCTGATGACGCCGGAAATGATGGCCATGCACAGCTCTACTCAAGGCACGGCGCGGACACCCAGCAGCCACAGCCTTATGCCGCTGCTGCAGTCACTTCGCTAGCGATGCCATGCCATGCCATGACCTCCCCCCTCCCCTCCCCCTCCATAGTGCTCACGAGCTGCTGCTGCTGCGCCAGGCTGCTGTTATTAGTGCAGAGCTGAACAGCTGCTATGAGTGCACAGCTGCATGAAGGGCATCGGGGCACCCCAGACTGCTGCCTGGGCACCAACCCGCCGCCCTGCCTCCCCTGCAGCCACACGCAAACCCAGGCTCAGGGGCTGAAGCAGGAGAACCAGCCGCTGCCCTTGGGCTTGGCCTTGGCCTTGGCGGCCGGCGCCTTGGCCTGGCCCCCCTCCGGCTTCATTGGGCCTGTGGTGACAACGCTGGCGGCCACATCAGCAGCGGGGGGCTGCTCCGAGGCCAGCGTCCCCTGCTCCTGCTCCTGCTGCGCTGCTGCCGCATCGCCAGGGCCAGCTTGGCTGCTGTTGGGCTGCACCGGGGGCTTCATGTCTGCTCCGTCTGCCTCGGCTGCATCTGGCTTGGCTATGGTGGCCACGGCAGTGGGGGTGGCAGTGGGGGTGGGTGCGGCAGGCGAGGCTGGCTCAGCAGGCTTTGCTGTGAGTATGGTCGGCAATGCGCCCTCCAGGGCATCAGGCTGTGGAGCAGCAGTAGCAGCTGGGGTGATGGCAGCAGGGGTGGCAGTGGTAGGGGTGGCAGTGGTAGGGGTGATGGCAGCAGCTGGGGTGATGGCAGCAGCTGGGGTGATGGCAGCAGCTGGGGTGGCGGCAGCAGCTGGGGTGATGGCAGCAGCTGGGGCAGCTGGGTGTTCAAACAGCCTGGCCTTGCTGTTGACTGCCACTGCCGCCACTGCCCCGCCAACCACTGCACCCACTGCCAAGGCTGCACCTGCAGCAGCTAGGCCGCCACCAGCTGAGGCAGCTGCAGACGTGCTGCTGGTCTGAAAGGCAGGGGCAGCCTGCAGGGCAGAGGGTAGCACAGGCTGACCACAAGCTAAAGAGGCGGGGTGAAGGCAACCAGCCTAGTGCGCCAGGAGGCTGAGGTGAGGGGGAGGGTAGGTGCCATGGGCCGCCCTGACTGCCTGCACTGCCTGCACTGGCGCCAGCAAAGCGTGAGCATGTCTTGGTGCAGTGCAGGGCAGTCAGTCAGCTGCCCTTGTATCGAAAAGAAGGAGCTCATCTTGCAATATCGATGACTGCCGCTGCTTACCTGGTCTGTTGTCGATGGTCCAGTATCATTCAACGATATTGCAGCCACAGGGGCGGGTGCTGCCTCCTCCTTAGCAGCAGGGGCGGGGGCTGCCTCAACCGCAGCAGCAGCAGGGGCGGGGGCTGCCTCGACCACAGCAGCAGCAGGGACGGGGGCTGCCTCAGCCGCCGCAGCAGCAGGGGCGGGGGCTGCCTCAACCACAGCAGCAGCAGGGGCAGGGGCTGCCTCAGCCGCAGCAGCAGCAGGGGCGGGGGCTGCCTCGACCGCAGCAGCAGCAGGGGCGGGGGCTGCCTCGACCACAGCAGCAGCAGGGACGGGGGCTGCCTCAGCCGCCGCAGCAGCAGGGGCGGGGGCTGCCTCAACCGCAGCAGCAGCAGGGGCAGGGGCTGCCTCAGCCGCAGCAGCAGCAGGGGCGGGGGCTGCCTCGACCGCAGCAGCAGCAGGGGCGGGGGCTGCTTTAGCCGCAGCAGCAGCAGGGGCGGGGGCTGCTTCAGCCGCAGCAGCAGCAGGGGCGGGGGCTGCCTCAACCGCAGCAGCAGCAGGGGCGGGGGCTGCCTCGACCGCAGCAGCAGCAGGGGCGGGGGCTGCCTCAGCCCCAGCAGCAGCAGGGGCGGGGTCTGCCTCCTCC
Source organism: Haematococcus lacustris (assembly GCA_030144725.1). Lineage (NCBI taxonomy): Eukaryota > Viridiplantae > Chlorophyta > Chlorophyceae > Chlamydomonadales > Haematococcaceae > Haematococcus > Haematococcus lacustris. Next base: position 952,118 of record JASKMD010000001.1, on the reverse strand, counting down.
TCAGCAGCAGGGGCGGGGGCTGCGTCCTCCTCAGCAGCAGGGGCGGGGGCTGCCTCAGCCGCAGCAGCAGCAGGGGCGGGGTCTGCCTCCTCCTCAGCAGCAGCAGGGGCGGGGGCTGCTTCAGCCGCAGCAGCAGCAGGGGCGGGGTCTGCCTCCTCCTCAGCAGCAGGGGCGGGGGCTGCGTCCTCCTCAGCAGCAGGGGCGGGGGCTGCCTCAGCCGCAGCAGCAGCAGGGGCGGGGTCTGCCTCCTCCTCAGCAGCAGGGGCGGGGGCTGCGTCCTCCTCAGCAGCAGGGGCGGGGGCTGCCTCAACCACAGCAGCAGCAGGGGCGGGGGCTGCCTCAGCCACAGCAGCAGCAGGGGCGGGGGCTGCTTCAGCCGCAGCAGCAGCAGGGGCGGGGGCTGCTTCAGCCGCAGCAGCAGCAGGGGCGGGGTCTGCCTCTTCCTCAGCAGCAGGGGCGGGGGCTGCGTCCTCCTCAGCAGCAGGGGCGGGGGCTGCCTCAGCCGCAGCAGCAGCAGGGGCAGGGGCTGCCTCAGCCGCAGCAGCAGCAGGGGCGGGGGCTGCCTCGACCGCAGCAGCAGCAGGGGCGGGGGCTGCCTCGACCGCAGCAGCAGCAGGGGCGGGGGCTGCCTCAGCCACAGCAGCAGCAGGGGCGGGGTCTGCCTCCTCCTCAGCAGCAGGGGCGGGGGCTGCCTCGACCGCAGCAGCAGCAGGGGCGGGGGCTGCCTCAGCCACAGCAGCAGCAGGGGCGGGGTCTGCCTCTTCCTCAGCAGCAGGGGCGGGGGCTGCGTCCTCCTCAGCAGCAGCAGGGGCAGGGGCTGCCTCAGCCGCAGCAGCAGCAGGGGCAGGGGCTGCCTCAGCCGCAGCAGCAGCAGGGGCAGGGGCTGCCTCAGCCGCAGCAGCAGCAGGGGCGGGGGCTGCCTCGACCGCAGCAGCAGCAGGGGCGGGGGCTGCCTCAGCCACAGCAGCAGCAGGGGCGGGGTCTGCCTCCTCCTCAGCAGCAGGGGCGGGGGCTGCCTCGACCGCAGCAGCAGCAGGGGCGGGGGCTGCCTCAGCCACAGCAGCAGCAGGGGCGGGGTCTGCCTCTTCCTCAGCAGCAGGGGCGGGGGCTGCGTCCTCCTCAGCAGCAGGGGCGGGGGCTGCCTCAGCCGCAGCAGCAGCAGGGGCAGGGGCTGCCTCAGCCGCAGCAGCAGCAGGGGCGGGGGCTGCCTCGACCGCAGCAGCAGCAGGGGCGGAGGCTGCCTCAGCCACAGCAGCAGCAGGGGCGGGGGCTGCCTCAGCCGCAGCAGCAGCAGGGGCAGGGGCTGCCTCAGCCGCAGCAGCAGCAGGGGCAGGGGCTGCCTCAGCCGCAGCAGCAGCAGGGGCGGGGGCTGCCTCGACCGCAGCAGCAGCAGGGGCGGAGGCTGCCTCGACCGCAGCAGCAGCAGGGGCGGGGGCTGCCTCAGCCGCAGCAGCAGCAGGGGCGGGGGCTGCTTCAGCCGCAGCAGCAGCAGGGGCGGGGGCTGCCTCAACCACAGCAGCAGCAGGGGCGGGGGCTGCCTCAGCCACAGCAGCAGCAGGGGCGGGGGCTGCCTCAGCCGCAGCAGCAGCAGGGGCGGGGTCTGCCTCTTCCTCAGCAGCAGGGGCGGGGGCTGCGTCCTCCTCAGCAGCAGGGGCGGGGGCTGCCTCAGCCGCAGCAGCAGCAGGGGCGGGGTCTGCCTCCTCCTCAGCAGCAGCAGGGGCGGGGGCTGCTTCAGCCGCAGCAGCAGCAGGGGCGGGGTCTGCCTCCTCCTCAGCAGCAGGGGCGGGGGCTGCGTCCTCCTCAGCAGCAGGGGCGGGGGCTGCCTCAACCACAGCAGCAGCAGGGGCGGGGGCTGCCTCAGCCACAGCAGCAGCAGGGGCGGGGGCTGCTTCAGCCGCAGCAGCAGCAGGGGCGGGGGCTGCTTCAGCCGCAGCAGCAGCAGGGGCGGGGTCTGCCTCTTCCTCAGCAGCAGGGGCGGGGGCTGCGTCCTCCTCAGCAGCAGGGGCGGGGGCTGCCTCAGCCGCAGCAGCAGCAGGGGCAGGGGCTGCCTCAGCCGCAGCAGCAGCAGGGGCGGGGGCTGCCTCGACCGCAGCAGCAGCAGGGGCGGGGGCTGCCTCGACCGCAGCAGCAGCAGGGGCGGGGGCTGCCTCAGCCACAGCAGCAGCAGGGGCGGGGTCTGCCTCTTCCTCAGCAGCAGGGGCGGGGGCTGCGTCCTCCTCAGCAGCAGCAGGGGCAGGGGCTGCCTCAGCCGCAGCAGCAGCAGGGGCAGGGGCTGCCTCAGCCGCAGCAGCAGCAGGGGCGGGGGCTGCCTCGACCGCAGCAGCAGCAGGGGCGGGGGCTGCCTCAGCCCCAGCAGCAGCAGGGGCGGGGTCTGCCTCCTCCTCAGCAGCAGGGGCGGGGGCTGCGTCCTCCTCAGCAGCAGGGGCGGGGGCTGCCTCAGCCGCAGCAGCAGCAGGGGCGGGGTCTGCCTCCTCCTCAGCAGCAGCAGGGGCGGGGGCTGCTTCAGCCGCAGCAGCAGCAGGGGCGGGGTCTGCCTCCTCCTCAGCAGCAGGGGCGGGGGCTGCGTCCTCCTCAGCAGCAGGGGCGGGGGCTGCCTCAACCACAGCAGCAGCAGGGGCGGGGGCTGCCTCAGCCACAGCAGCAGCAGGGGCGGGGGCTGCTTTAGCCGCAGCAGCAGCAGGGGCGGGGGCTGCTTCAGCCGCAGCAGCAGCAGGGGCGGGGTCTGCCTCTTCCTCAGCAGCAGGGGCGGGGGCTGCGTCCTCCTCAGCAGCAGGGGCGGGGGCTGCCTCAGCCGCAGCAGCAGCAGGGGCAGGGGCTGCCTCAGCCGCAGCAGCAGCAGGGGCGGGGTCTGCCTCTTCCTCAGCAGCAGGGGCGGGGGCTGCGTCCTCCTCAGCAGCAGGGGCGGGGGCTGCCTCAGCCGCAGCAGCAGCAGGGGCGGGGTCTGCCTCTTCCTCAGCAGCAGGGGCGGGGGCTGCGTCCTCCTCAGCAGCAGGGGCGGGGGCTGCCTCAGCCGCAGCAGCAGCAGGGGCAGGGGCTGCCTCAGCCGCAGCAGCAGCAGGGGCGGGGGCTGCCTCGACCGCAGCAGCAGCAGGGGCGGAGGCTGCCTCAGCCACAGCAGCAGCAGGGGCGGGGGCTGCCTCCTCCTCAGCAGCAGGGGCGGGGGCTGCGTCCTCCTCAGCAGCAGGGGCGGGGGCTGCCTCAGCCGCAGCAGCAGCAGGGGCGGGGTCTGCCTCCTCCTCAGCAGCAGCAGGGGCGGGGGCTGCTTCAGCCGCAGCAGCAGCAGGGGCGGGGTCTGCCTCCTCCTCAGCAGCAGGGGCGGGGGCTGCGTCCTCCTCAGCAGCAGGGGCGGGGGCTGCCTCAACCACAGCAGCAGCAGGGGCGGGGGCTGCCTCAGCCACAGCAGCAGCAGGGGCGGGGGCTGCTTTAGCCGCAGCAGCAGCAGGGGCGGGGGCTGCTTCAGCCGCAGCAGCAGCAGGGGCGGGGTCTGCCTCTTCCTCAGCAGCAGGGGCGGGGGCTGCGTCCTCCTCAGCAGCAGGGGCGGGGGCTGCCTCAGCCGCAGCAGCAGCAGGGGCAGGGGCTGCCTCAGCCGCAGCAGCAGCAGGGGCGGGGTCTGCCTCTTCCTCAGCAGCAGGGGCGGGGGCTGCGTCCTCCTCAGCAGCAGGGGCGGGGGCTGCCTCAGCCGCAGCAGCAGCAGGGGCGGGGTCTGCCTCTTCCTCAGCAGCAGGGGCGGGGGCTGCGTCCTCCTCAGCAGCAGGGGCGGGGGCTGCCTCAGCCGCAGCAGCAGCAGGGGCAGGGGCTGCCTCAGCCGCAGCAGCAGCAGGGGCGGGGGCTGCCTCGACCGCAGCAGCAGCAGGGGCGGAGGCTGCCTCAGCCACAGCAGCAGCAGGGGCGGGGGCTGCCTCAGCCACAGCAGCAGCAGGGGCGGGGTCTGCCTCTTCCTCAGCAGCAGGGGCGGGGGCTGCGTCCTCCTCAGCAGCAGCAGGGGCGGGGTCTGCCTCCTCCTCAGCAGCAGGGGCGGGGGCTGCCTCAACCGCAGCAGCAGCAGGGGCAGGGGCTGCCTCAGCCACAGCAGCAGCAGGGGCGGGGGCTGCCTCGACCGCAGCAGCAGCAGGGGTGGGGGCTGCTTTAGCCGCAGCAGCAGCAGTGGCGGGGGCTGCCTCAGCCGCAGCAGCAGCAGGGGCGGGGGCTGCCTCGACCGCAGCAGCAGCAGGGGCGGGGGCTGCTTTAGCCGCAGCAGCAGCAGGGGCGGGGGCTGCTTCAGCCGCAGCAGCAGCAGGGGCGGGGTCTGCCTCCTCCTCAGCAGCAGGGGCGGGGGCTGCCTCAGCCGCAGCAGCAGCAGGGGCAGGGGCTGCCTCAGCCGCAGCAGCAGCAGGGGCGGGGGCTGCCTCGACCGCAGCAGCAGCAGGGGCGGGGGCTGCCTCAGCCACAGCAGCAGCAGGGGCGGGGGCTGCCTCAGCTGCAGCAGCAGCAGGGGCGGGGGCTGCTTCAGCCGCAGCAGCAGCAGGGGCGGGGGCTGCCTCAACCGCAGCAGCAGCAGGGGCAGGGGCTGCTTCAGCCACAGCAGCAGCAGGGGCGGGGGCTTCCTCCTCCTCAGCAGCAGGGGCAGGGGCTGCTTCAGCCGCAGCAGCAGCAGGGGCGGGGTCTGCCTCCTCCTCAGCAGCAGGGGTGGGGGCTGCGTCCTCCTCAGCCGCAGGGGCAGGGGCTGCCTCAGCCGCAGCAGCAGCAGGGGCAGGGGCTGCCTCAGCCGCAGCAGCAGCAGGGGCGGGGGCTGCTTTAGCCGCAGCAGCAGCAGGGGCGGGGGCTGCCTCCTCCTCAGCAGCAGGGGCGGGGGCTGCGTCCTCCTCAGCAGCAGGGGCGGGGGCTGCGTCCTCCTCAGCAGCAGCAGGGGCAGGGGCTGCCTCAGCCGCAGCAGCAGCAGGGGCAGGGGCTGCCTCAGCCGCAGCAGCAGCAGGGGCGGGGGCTGCCTCGACCGCAGCAGCAGCAGGGGCGGAGGCTGCCTCGACCGCAGCAGCAGCAGGGGCGGGGGCTGCCTCAGCCGCAGCAGCAGCAGGGGCGGGGGCTGCTTCAGCCGCAGCAGCAGCAGGGGCGGGGGCTGCCTCAACCGCAGCAGCAGCAGGGGCGGGGGCTGCCTCGACCGCAGCAGCAGCAGGGGCGGGGGCTGCCTCAGCCCCAGCAGCAGCAGGGGCGGGGTCTGCCTCCTCCTCAGCAGCAGGGGCGGGGGCTGCGTCCTCCTCAGCAGCAGGGGCGGGGGCTGCCTCAGCCGCAGCAGCAGCAGGGGCGGGGTCTGCCTCCTCCTCAGCAGCAGCAGGGGCGGGGGCTGCTTCAGCCGCAGCAGCAGCAGGGGCGGGGTCTGCCTCCTCCTCAGCAGCAGGGGCGGGGGCTGCGTCCTCCTCAGCAGCAGGGGCGGGGGCTGCCTCAACCACAGCAGCAGCAGGGGCGGGGGCTGCCTCAGCCACAGCAGCAGCAGGGGCGGGGGCTGCTTCAGCCGCAGCAGCAGCAGGGGCGGGGGCTGCTTCAGCCGCAGCAGCAGCAGGGGCGGGGTCTGCCTCTTCCTCAGCAGCAGGGGCGGGGGCTGCGTCCTCCTCAGCAGCAGGGGCGGGGGCTGCCTCAGCCGCAGCAGCAGCAGGGGCAGGGGCTGCCTCAGCCGCAGCAGCAGCAGGGGCGGGGTCTGCCTCTTCCTCAGCAGCAGGGGCGGGGGCTGCGTCCTCCTCAGCAGCAGGGGCGGGGGCTGCCTCAGCCGCAGCAGCAGCAGGGGCGGGGTCTGCCTCTTCCTCAGCAGCAGGGGCGGGGGCTGCGTCCTCCTCAGCAGCAGGGGCGGGGGCTGCCTCAGCCGCAGCAGCAGCAGGGGCAGGGGCTGCCTCAGCCACAGCAGCAGCAGGGGCGGGGGCTGCCTCGACCGCAGCAGCAGCAGGGGTGGGGGCTGCTTTAGCCGCAGCAGCAGCAGTGGCGGGGGCTGCCTCAGCCGCAGCAGCAGCAGGGGCGGGGGCTGCCTCGACCGCAGCAGCAGCAGGGGCGGGGGCTGCTTTAGCCGCAGCAGCAGCAGGGGCGGGGGCTGCTTCAGCCGCAGCAGCAGCAGGGGCGGGGTCTGCCTCCTCCTCAGCAGCAGGGGCGGGGGCTGCCTCAGCCGCAGCAGCAGCAGGGGCAGGGGCTGCCTCAGCCGCAGCAGCAGCAGGGGCGGGGGCTGCCTCGACCGCAGCAGCAGCAGGGGCGGGGGCTGCCTCAGCCACAGCAGCAGCAGGGGCGGGGGCTGCCTCAGCTGCAGCAGCAGCAGGGGCGGGGGCTGCTTCAGCCGCCGCAGCAGCAGGGGCGGGGGCTGCCTCAACCGCAGCAGCAGCAGGGGCAGGGGCTGCTTCAGCCGCAGCAGCAGCAGGGGCGGGGTCTGCCTCCTCCTCAGCAGCAGGGGTGGGGGCTGCGTCCTCCTCAGCCGCAGGGGCGGGAGCTGCCTCAGCCGCAGCAGCAGCAGGGGCGGGGGCTGCTTTATCCGCAGCAGCAGCAGGGGCGGGGGCTGCCTCCTCCTCAGCAGGGGCGGGGGCTGCTTCAGCCGCAGCAGCAGCAGGGGCGGGTGCTGCCTCAACCGCTGCAGCAGCAGGGGCAGGGGCTGCTTCAGCCGCAGCAGCAGCAGGGGCGGGGTCTGCCTCCTCCTCAGCAGCAGGGGTGGGGGCTGCGTCCTCCTCAGCCGCAGGGGCAGGGGCTGCCTCAGCCGCAGCAGCAGCAGGGGCAGGGGCTGCCTCAGCCGCAGCAGCAGCAGGGGCGGGGGCTGCTTTAGCCGCAGCAGCAGCAGGGGCGGGGGCTGCCTCCTCCTCAGCAGCAGGGGCGGGGGCTGCCTCAGCCGCAGCAGCAGCAGGGGCAGGGGCTGCCTCAGCCGCAGCAGCAGCAGGGGCAGGGGCTGCCTCAGCCGCAGCAGCAGCAGGGGCGGGGGCTGCCTCCTCCTCAGCCGCAGGGGCGGGGGCTGCCTCAGCCGCAGCAGCAGCAGGGGCAGGGGCTGCCTCAGCCGCAGCAGCAGCAGGGGCGGGGGCTGCTTTAGCCGCAGCAGCAGCAGGGGCGGGGGCTGCCTCCTCCTCAGCAGCAGGGGCGGGGGCTGCTTCAGCCGCAGCAGCAGCAGGGGCGGGGGCTGCCTCAACCGCAGCAGCAGCAGGGGCAGGGGCTGCTTCAGCCGCAGCAGCAGCAGGGGCGGGGGCTTCCTCCTCCTCAGCAGCAGGGGCAGGGGCTGCTTTAGCCGCAGCAGCAGCAGGGGCGGGGGCTGCCTCCTCCTCAGCAGCAGGGGCGGGGGCTGCCTCAGCCGCAGCAGCAGCAGGGGCAGGGGCTGCCTCAGCCGCAGCAGCAGCAGGGGCGGGGGCTGCTTTAGCCGCAGCAGCAGCAGGGGCGGGGGCTGCCTCCTCCTCAGCCGCAGGGGCGGGGGCTGCCTCAGCCGCAGCAGCAGCAGGGGCAGGGGCTGCCTCAGCCGCAGCAGCAGCAGGGGCGGGGGCTGCTTTAGCCGCAGCAGCAGCAGGGGCGGGGGCTGCCTCCTCCTCAGCAGCAGGGGCGGGGGCTGCTTCAGCCGCAGCAGCAGCAGGGGCGGGGGCTGCCTCAACCGCAGCAGCAGCAGGGGCAGGGGCTGCTTCAGCCGCAGCAGCAGCAGGGGCGGGGGCTTCCTCCTCCTCAGCAGCAGGGGCGGGGGCTGCCTCCTCCGCAGCAGCAGGGGCGGGGGCTGCTTCAGCCGCAGCAGCAGCAGGGGCAGGGGCTGCTTCAGCCGCAACAGCAGCAGGGGCGGGGGCTGCCTCAGCCGTAGCAGCAGCAGGGGAGGGGGCTGCCACAATCGCTGCAGCAGCAGGGGCGGGGACTGCTTCAGCCGCAGCCGCAGCAGGGGCGGGGGCTGCTTCAGCCGCCGCAGCAGCAGGGGCGGGGGCTGCTTCAGCCGCAGCAGCAGCAGGGGCGGGGGCTGCCTCAACCGCAGCAGCAGCAGGGGCAGGGGCTGCTTCAGCCGCAGCAGCAGCAGGGGCAGGGGCTGCCTCCTCCTTAGCAGCAGGGGCGGGGGCTGCTTCAGTTGCAGCCGCAGCAGGGGCGGGGGCTGCTACAGCCGCAGCAGCAGCAGGGGCAGGGTCTTCCTCCTCCTCAGCAGCAGGGGCGGGGGCTGCTTTAGCCGCAGCAGCAGCAGGGGCGGGGGCTGCTTTAGCCGCCGCAGCAGCAGGGGCGGGGGCTGCCTCAACCGCAGCAGCAGCAGGGGCGGGGGCTGCTTCAGCCGCAGCAGCAGCAGGGGCGGGGGCTGCCTCCTCCTCAGCAGCAGGGGCGGGGGCTGCCTCAGCCGCAGCAGCAGCAGGGGCGGGGGCTGCCTCCTCCTCAGCAGCAGGGGCGGGGGCTGCCTCAGCCGTAGCAGCAGCAGGGGCGGGGGCTGCTTTAGCCGCAGCAGCAGCAGGGGCGGGGGCTGCCTCCTCCTCAGCAGCAGGGGCGGGGGCTGCTTCAGCCGCAGCAGCAGCAGGGGCGGGGGCTGCCTCAACCGCAGCAGCAGCAGGGGCAGGGGCTGCTTCAGCCGCAGCAGCAGCAGGGGCGGGGGCTGCCTCCTCCTCAGCAGCAGGGTCGGGGGCTGCTTCAGCCGCAGCAGCAGCAGGGGCAGGGGCTGCTTCAGCCGCAACAGCAGCAGGGGCGGGGGCTGCCTCCTCCTTAGCAGCAGGGGCGGGGGCTGCTTCAGTTGCAGCCGCAGCAGGGGCGGGGGCTGCTACAGCCGCAGCAGCAGCAGGGGCAGGGTCTTCCTCCTCCTCAGCAGCAGGGGCGGGGGCTGCTTTAGCCGCAGCAGCAGCAGGGGCGGGGGCTGCTACAGCCGCAGCAGCAGCAGGGGCAGGGTCTTCCTTCTCCTCAGCAGCAGGGGCGGGGGCTGCTTCAGCCGCAGCAGCAGCAGGGGCGGGGGCTGCCACATTTGCAGCAGCAGCAGGGGCGGGGACTGCTTCAGCCGCAGCCGCAGCAGGGGCGGGGGCTGCTTCAGCAGCTGCAGCAGCAGGGGCAGGGGCTGCCTTTGCAGCAGCAGCAGCAGCAGCAGCAGCAGGAGGGGCTGCCTGAGCAGCAGTGGGAGGGTCCGGGCCTGCTGCACCATCACCACTTGTGGCGTCAGAGCTGCTGAAGACCTTGAAAGATGGCTGCAGGTGGCTGCTGATGAGGTCGCTGTCAGGGTCCGCTGCCATCAGGTCACCCGCTTGCTTGCTTGCGCTGCTGAACCACTCGTTCATCAACACGTCTTGGCCTGCAGTGGTGCGCTCCTCTGCCCCTGAGGGTGTGGATGGGCTGAAGGTCCCAGCAGCCTCACTTATGGCAGTGTTGGGGTGCGGAGCACTAGCGACATGGAGGTCTTGGGTTTGGTCTGGCAGGCGGTGGGAGGGAGCTGATGGTGGCGTGAGTGGTGAGTGCAGTGCGTCTGTGGTGCTGGCAGCTCCTGGTGCTGCTTGCTGTCTGCACAGGCTGCGGGCTGAGTCAGGGATGAGCGAGAGCTCATCTCCTTCGCAGTCGCGCTCGACCTGCTGCATAAACTGACTGAGCATAGGGTCCTCGGCACTGGCCAGGGAGTCAAACTTGTGGCTATGCAGAGGTGGGGTTGCAGGAGAGGTTACAGATGCCATAAGCATGTGCGGGGCCACGGCCGGTTTGGGACTGCCTGGCGAAGGCTGCGGGGGCAGGAGGTTGAGTCCGTCGTCACGTTCACTAGATGCAACGGCGCAATTGTACGCCATCAGTAAATCGGCCGAGGTGCGCGCCAGGTTCGAGGTCATGCTTTCCTGCACAGATTAGTTTACAGTGCCATCAGGGACAGTCCTTGTCTAGCGGCAATGGCACCAGCAAAGAATCACGCGACGCACATGACACGAACATTGATTAAAGATTATTGCAGCCTGCCAAGAGGGGATGATAAACTTACTATGGCAAGCGGCAATCACGGAAGTGGCCGCGATGCCCAGCGATACAGTGTTGTGGTGTGTGTTATGTGAGGTAGAAGGCTGGGTGCACGCAGACACCGAATAATACAATTTGTTGTTTGATGACATGACATGTGCAAGTCGCAGAAAGTACACTAATGCGCGGCATGCAGCTACTGCGCTCTCGGCCCTGCATCAGCTCTGCAAGTGCAGCCGCGCATCCTTGAAGCTCGGACATAGGCCACTCACAACGGGAGACTGGGGATTATGGCCAATGGTGTGGGGATTATGGCCAAGGTTACCACCACAGCGCTGCAGCATCCCCTGCATGCGTGTGTTTCAGCTCAAATATGTGCAATTACATCTCTTGCCTTGTTTTGGAGTAGCATGAGGGCAGTAGGGACTGAGCATAAGTATTAATTTGTGGTGTACCGTAGTCTCCCTTTTGATTCCCGAGGCCTCGGAAACTATAATAAAAATATTATTCCCGAGCCATATTTTTCATTGTTTCAAGTTCCCCGATGGCCAAAGTACGTCTAAAGTCAATCTTGAGAACGTCTTCAGGCATCGAAATAATCAAGCCTCCCACCCCATTAATCTCACATCAAAATAATATGATCCACATAGTCAACTGTCGTGGCCTCTCTTCTAGTGGCCTCATCACACTCGCGCCGATTAAGGCCGGAAGTCGCCTACGTCATTTCTTCCCGGGAGGCATACTGCAGATAGCCCCAGGAAAGGCCGACTCATCGCCGTTGTAATCATTGAAAAACTCCAAGTTGCTGCGATGTTATAACTATTTGAAAAGTTACCTAACCCTGTACAGGGTCCTACCAACCCTGTACAGGGTCCTAGGCCACAGGGTTCTGCCGCACGGCTACAGGGTCCTGCGACATTTGTTTACAGGGTTCTGCCGCACGGCTACAGGGTCCTGCGACAAATACCTACAGGGTCCTGCCGCACGGCTACAGGGTCCTGCAACGTTTGTCTACAGGGTCTTGCCGCACGCCTACAGGGTCCTGCTACATTAGGCTACAGGGTCCTGCCGCACGCCTACAGGGTCCTGCGACGTTTGTCTACAGGGTCCTGCCGCACGGCTACAGGGTCCTGCGACGTATGTCTACAGGGTCCTGCCGCACGCCTACAGGGTCCTGCGACGTATGTCTATAGGGTTCTGCCGCACGGCTATAGGGTCCTGCGACGTTTGTTTACAGGGTTCTGCCGCACGGCTACAGGGTCCTGCGACATTTATTTACAGGGTTCTGCCGCACAGCTACAGGGTCCTGCGACGTTTGTCTACAGGGTTCTGCCGCACGCCTACAGGGTCCTGCGACGTTTGTTTACAGGGTTCTGCCGCACGGCTACAGGTTCCTACGACATATTCTCACAGGGTCCTGCCGCACGGCTACAGGGTCCTACGACACACGTTCACAGGGTCCTGCCGCACGGCTACAGGGTCCTGCCACAACGTATGCAACGACGCCCGAACACCTCGCAACACCACAACAAACGGCATGTATTGCTGGTGCTAAGCACATGCATTGATGGAAGGTGACAACACCACACAACATCACTACAACAACAACACAACGACTCATGCCTTGCTCACCACCTATGCCATGTGCACAACCACAAGGACTGGCTGCACCTCATTGCTATGGGCTAACACCTTATCACGGGACTGCTAAGCACTTTGCCTTGCTGCCTATGCCCCATGGCACCAAATCAGGCTGGGCTAGGCTAGGCTGGGCTAGCCTGGGGTAGGCTAGGCTAGGGTAGGCTAGGGTAGGCTAGCCTAGGCAAGGCTAGCCTGGGGTAGGCTAGGCCAGGCTAGGCTGGGGTAGGCTAGGCTAGGCTAGGCTAGGACCCTGTGGTGTGGTGCCAGGACCCTGTGGTGCCAGGACCCTGTGGTGAGGTGCCAGGACCCTGTGAGCCAGAACCCTGTGGTGTGGTACCAGGACCCTGTGTAGAAAGACACTCATCGTAGGACCCTGTACAGGGTCCTGGCACACATGGTCAAAAGCATCCAAACGGAGTCAACATGACCAACAACCGGGTATGTAGGAATCCTAACAGGGTTCTATCACATAGGGATGCAAAGAATGATTATAATATCAACACTCATAGGGTACACAGGACCCTGTACAGGGTCCTACGACCATGATGACGCTAGGAACCTGTACAGGGTCCTAGGACACGGGCCATAGCTCATTCCTTGTTGGGACTTTTTGCATGCCACCTACTAGGTTGGGCAGCTGTAACCACCCTTTACAATCGCTCATACTCACATTTCATAAAAAGTCACTTTGGTTGCACGGTGCCAACTCCCTTAGCCAAAATCAGGGTCACAGCCCCACACCTGGCCCAGCAACTCGACACCCAGTGAGAATTACACTTTGGCCCAAGAGAGACTTGTCATCCTCTAGGTCACAGCAACCTACATACGAAGTTTCAGACCTCAACTCTCAGGTTTTCCAAGCCAGCCAGGCCTTAATTTGCACGAGTGTACTTCCACTCGCGCCGATTAAGGCCGGAAGTCACCTACATCATTTCTCCCGGGAGTCATACCGCAGATAGCCCCAGGAAAGGCCGACTCAACGCCGTTGTTGTCATTGGAAAACTCAAAGTTCCTGCGATGTTATAACCATTTGAAATCCGAAAAAACCCTGCGCAGGGTCCTGCCGACCCTGCGCAGGGTCCTAGCGCATCGGCCATTTGCAGGGTCCTGACGACCATTTGCAGGGTCCTGGTGACCCTGCGCAGGGTCCTAGCGACCCTGCGCAGGGTCCTACTGACCTCATTTGCAGGGTCCTCCCGATCATTTGCAGGGTCCTGGTGACCCTGTGCAAGGTCCTACTAGCCATTTTACAGGGTCCTGCCGATCCTCCGCAGGGTCCTGCCGACCCTGTGCAGGGTCCTGCCGATCCTACGCAGGGTCCTGCCGACCCTGTGCAGGGTCCTGGCGACCCTGCGCAGGGTCCTGGCGACCCTGCGCAGGGTCCTGCCGATCCTACGCAGGGTCCTGGCGACCCTGCGCAGGGTCCTGGCGACCCTGTGCAGGGTCCTGCCGATCCTCCGCAGGGTCCTGGCGACCCTGCGCAGGGTCCTGGCGACCCTGCGCAGGGTCCTGCCGATCCTACGCAGGGTCCTGGCGACCCTGCGCAGGGTCCTGGCGACCCTGCGCAGGGTCCTGCCGATCCTACGCAGGGTCCTGGCGACCCTGCGCAGGGTCCTGGCGACCCTGCGCAGGGTCCTGCCGATCCTACGCAGGGTCCTGCCGATCCTACGCAGGGTCCTGTGGAGGGTCGCCACGGAGGGTCATTTTACACGGTCATCATGACTCTTGTACATGCCATTCCAATTCTCTCCTGCCATGTCATGTGTTATGATCCCTCATGCACTCTCCCTCTTGTTGCTCACGTGCATGTCATCTAAGCCATCATGACATTCACCTTGCACGCGCAAACCTGCCATGTCATGTCTTACGGTACAACCTTACAACGTATGCAACACCACTACAAACGGCATGCATTGCTAATGGTAAGCACATGCATTGATGCAAGATGGTAACACCACACAACACCACAACACAATACCACTGCAACAACAACAACAACAACACAACGACTCATGCCTTACTCACAACCTATGCCATGTGCACAACCACAAGGATTGGATGCACTTGCTATGGGCTATCACCTCATCACGGGACTGCTAAGCACTTTGCCTTGCTGCCTATGCCCCATGGCACCAAATCAGGTTGATCTAGGCTAGGCTGGGCTAGGCTAGGCTAGGCTGGGCTAGGCTTGGCTCCAGGTTGCCCGCTCCAGGCTGCCCGCTTCACGCTGCCCGCTCTAGGCTGCTCGCTCCAGGCTGCCCGCTCCAGGCTGCCCGCTCCAGGCTGCCCGCTCAAGGCTGCTACGCCAAGGGCTGCTGGGTGCCATGGGGTGGGGGAGAGGAGAGGGGAGGGGAGGAGGGGAGGAGGGAAGGAGGGGAGGAGGGGAGGAAGGGAGGAGGAGGATGGGAGGAGGGTAGGTAGGTGGCAGACTCGGAAGTGGTGGTGGTGGGATTGGGCAGGGAAGGGGGAAGGGAGAAGGGGTCAAGGGGCAACAGTGTGACCATCAGACCTGCGGCAGCAAGAGGCATCCTTGCAATTAGGCTTGGCATTGGTGACAACTCATGTGCAGGGACTGGCCACTTACAGCTATGCTCCATGCCCCCCTCCATGTCACGCCGCTACCGCCTTGCTTGCAATCACCAAGCCATGTTACACCTGTCATGCTCCAGCTGTCAACAACTGCAAGCAAACATAAGCCAGCAAGCAGATGAATAAGGACATGCATGACGAGAAATGGGCAAGCTAGGCTGACACCACCAGAGCATGTGCACTCACCGGTGTACAAGCGCTCAAACCTTGTCGTATCCTTGCTGGTGGCTTCTCTGATGCAACCCAGCACAAGCTCCCCAATGCAAGACAATACGAACCACAACATGCATGCTTACTCACCTGCCAAGGTGAGGGTGAGGGTGAGGGTGAGGTCAAGGGCGAGTGGGAAGGGAAGGGGAATGATAGGGCAGTAAGGTAAGGTGACCTGTAGCCACCTGTAGAGACATGTAGAGGGAGGGAGGGCGTGAGGGAGGGCGCGAGAAAGGGCGTGAGGGAGGGAGGGAAGGAGGGAGGGAAGGAGGGAGGGAAGGAGGAGGTTGCTCCAGGCTGCAAGGAAGGATAGGGAGTGGGGCAAGGTGCGACGACGGCCTGGGAGGTGGTGGTGGCAAAGGGGAAGGGTCAAACCATCAATCTTGCAGCAGCTCAAAAGGCATGCCAGATGTTAAGCGGTGCCACATACTTGCAAAGGGATAGCCACTCACCTTGACAAATGCGCATGGATGTTTGCATGGCTGACGGCGAGGCTCGCTCGTTGTGTGTCGCTGTGTGGCTAGGCTTGCTACGTTGCCTTTTTGCGTTGCTGCGTGGCTGTAACGTTTCGAGAATGCGAGGTTGTGTGGATGGCTGCGATGCTGGTGAAGTAGCTGGACTGCGTGGCTGAGCTAGCGACGTAGATGGTTGTATGCCTAGCATCCGGGTTGGCTGCCTCATGGTAGGGGAAGTGGCTGGGGCTGCACTGCTGGCTAGGCTAAGTTGCGGCTAAGTTGCGTGTCTGAGCTAGCTAGCTAGGTGCGATGTGACTGGAAGCGAGCATAGTTTCCGGCCTGGCTGCGAGCTGAGTTACGAGGCTCTGAATGCGTGGAGCTGACTCATTGCAATTGGAAGTCGCTACTAGCTAGAGACGCACCTTCGGCGTTGTTCATCGACTTGGCAGTACGAGATGTCGCAATGTAGAGCACGTACATCGCGTTTGTGCTAGGCGTGTTGTAGAGCAGGGACGTTGCAAGTTGGCTAGGTGACAAGAAGGCTGCGAGGTTGCATGCCATGTTGCTGGCTTTTTTGAAATTTTCCATTATGGCTTTCATCCAGATGCCACCGACCTGTGCCAGTCAGCAAGACCCTTCACAGGGTCAGTAGGACCCTACAAAGGGTCAGTAGGACCCTGCAGAAGGCCAGAGCGCCAGGACCCTGCACAGGGTCACCAGGACCCTGCACAGGGTTTTCAGGACCCTGCGCAGGGTCCTAGCGCCTTTTAAATATTAAATACATGTAATGTTAAAAATAAACTACAAAATAGTTGTTCTAATATTTAATTTTAATTCTAATCATGGTCGTAGGACCCTGCGCAGGGTCCTGGCACACAGGGTCAGCAGGACCCTGCGCAGGGTTTCCAGGACCCTGCGCAGGGTCTGTAGGACCCTGCGCAGGGTCCTAGCGTCGCCATGGTCGTAGGACCCTGCGCAGGGTCCTGGCACACAGGGTCAGCAGGACCCTGCACAGGGTTTCCAGGACCCTGCGCAGGGTCTGTAGGACCCTGCGCAAGGTCCTAGCGTCACCATGGTCGTAGGACCCTGCGCAGGGTCCTGGCACACAGAGTCGGGAGGATACCAAACAGAAACGACAGGACCTAGCAAAGGGTCTGCGGGAAGCCTGACAAGGTCCTGGCACACAGGGTCAGAACAAAACCTGGAAAACTCTTGACTCATAGGGTCAGTAGGACCCTGCGCAGGGTCGCCAGGACCCTGCGCAGGGTCCTACGACCATGGTGACGCTAGGACCCTGCGCAGGGTCCTAGGACACGGGCCATAGCTCATCACTGGCTTCAACTTTTTGCATGCTACCTACTAGGTTGGGCAGCTGTAACCACCCTCTACAACCTCTCATACTCACATTTCATGAAAAGACACTTTGATCACTCGGTGCCAACTCCCTTAGCCAAAATCAGGGTCACAGCCCCACACCTGGTCCAACAACTCGACACCGAGTGAGAATTACACTTTGGCCCAAGAGAGTCTTGACCTCCCCTAGGTCTCAACAACCTACATGCCAAGTTTCAGACCTGAACTCTCAAGTTTTTCAAGCCAGCCAGCCCTTAATTTGCACGAGTGTCCCGAAAGACCAAGAAAATACATTGTTTAATCATCCCCGGTTTCCCGAAGGACAAAAAACAATTCGGGATAGGGAATCAAAAGGGAGAGTACGGTATGCTGAATAGTCACAGCAAACCCTTATCTTGGGCCTGTATCCCTGACCTAGGTAAATATGCGGCCTTGGTGAGGTGGTGTATCGCTGAGGTGGTGTATTGTACCACTCGGTGTGATGCAGTATTGCACAATGGGGTGTAGTGAAGTAGTGCATTCGTGACAGGGGCAGTACTCCACCATGAGAAGCAAATGAATTTTTGCGGAAGAACAATCTCCAAACCTTTAAAATACCAATGAATTGCCAACATAACTATTCTATTACATCATAATATCATTAGACTGAATATGGTGCAGCTTTGCACGATGAGATTTGGCGCATTGTTGCAGCATCAGGTATGGTACAGGACTGCACTACAAGGAGTAGCTTAAGAAAGGGGAAACTAAACATTATTAAACTAATCCACGAGTTTCG
Source organism: Haematococcus lacustris (assembly GCA_030144725.1). Lineage (NCBI taxonomy): Eukaryota > Viridiplantae > Chlorophyta > Chlorophyceae > Chlamydomonadales > Haematococcaceae > Haematococcus > Haematococcus lacustris. The sequence continues at coordinate 935,237 of JASKMD010000001.1, read as the reverse complement.
CTAAGTACTACGAGATTTTTCACGATGTTGGTGGCCATGGAACAAAAGTCACATTTCGAGGCGAATCGTTGACAAAAAACACCCCCTCAAAATCGCTAGTTGTGCACTAATTTGCGTGTGTGCTATGACCATGGCTGCTGCAACCACGAGATGTTAGTGCACAAGTTGGTTATTAAATGGTTGGTGCTTAAATGCTTAGAACTGTCGTAGCTTACGTAAGTCGTAGGCAGGCTGGCAGGCTGACAAGGCGGACTGGCAGGCACTTGGGGGGCAGCCCAACACCAGGCCCTACCGCCCCCCCTCCCCCTTTGCGCTCACACCCAGCTGCAGCTGCAAGGCGCACCACATCAAGCTGGACACCAAGGCCATCTATGGCCTGATGCGGGCCGCTGGCATGCTGCCAGCGGACATCACATCCTTGACCACATTCAGGAATGGTGTGGCCGGGCCCAGGGACAGTGAGGTGAGTGAGCCTGGCATGTTAATTGTGGCATGTTGCTTGAGGCATATTGCTTGTGGCATGTTGCTTGAGGCATATTGCTTGTGGCAACATTGGCTGATGGTGTTTGGGTGGCTCCAAGTGTGTTTAGTCGATTGATGTTGGCTGCAGGTGGTCAACCGGTGGATCGCCTTCCTGCCCGACCCATCCCTCTGGCCAAACGACGGGCAGACATCCGCGCAGGTGTGTTGTGTTGCGGGGCAGTACTACCGGCAGAGCGGCATCACGGAACACGCCAAGGAGTCCAAGGTCTGGACGGCCGGCATTAAGCCTCAGCACGATCTACTGTCGCAAGTCACCAACTACACCGCCTCGCTGCAGCGGTACCGGGAGGACGCTGACATGACGTTGTTGACCTGGCCGGCCATGTGGGCCGAGCTGTCCAAGCGGCGCTGGTCCAACGCTAGGTTCCGGCTGTACGGAGGCAAGCAGCGCACGGCGGCCAAGTTCTGGGCTGAGGTGAGTAGGCCGTACGCCAGCCAGTATGTGTGTCAGTATGTGTGCTCACAATGCTTGTCTTAACCATGCCTTGAGCTGGGCTCACAATGTGTCTCTCCTTGTGTGCCTTGGCTGCAGACTGTGAGGGGGGCCAGGGTGCGCTGCAACTCGGCTGCCACAGGTCGCCCACTGGCCCTGGCCTATGGGGCAGCAGGCTTCAGTGGCAGTGGCAGCATTGGCAGCAAGGGTGTGCCTGTCAAGCAGATGCAACGGGAGGCATGCAAGCAGTTCCCCGGGCGTGTGGTGCTGGTGCATGAGTTCCGGACCAGCCGGGTCAGCTCTGCCCGCACCAACGTGGTGCAAGGTCAAGCAGAGTCGTTCAGGTGAGAGACCTCAGGTGCATGTGCATTGTAGGAGTAGAGTCATTACATAGCTGTAGAATGATCTCACACATCAGCCTAGACCGTGCCTTTCAACGTTCAGACTAGAAGCAAGAAAGGTCTTACAAGTGAGCATTGATGTATGTCGCCTTGCAGGTGGCTGTACCCGGTGCGCAGTGTAACGGAGCTGAGACCAGGGAGCCTGTGAGGGCGGGAGAACGAGACAGGACCCGGGGTCAGATAGAGTTCTGAGCCAAGGTTACAACATAGCAGAGATGACCAACAGAGCACGGCTTACCTGTGAGGGCGGGAGAGCGAGACAGGACCAGGGGTCAGATAGAGTTCTGAGCCAAGGTACCTGTCTCTGCCCTCACAGAGCCTTAAGTACTCAAAACCATTCACATTCTTAGTCATCCACGTGTAAAGGGAAAAGGTGTACGTAAACTGTGAACTTCTGTGCTCGGTGCATCCGCCTAGGTTCGGAGCACCTTGCACAGAGAACAACAGAAGCATCCACTGTACGAAAAGAACAAGTACTCAGTTCGCTAAAGATCAGACATGCAAGTCAGTTTAAAAGATGCAAGCCGCCCATGCTGCGCATGTCCACTACCCCCCCGTTTCCAATCGTCGGAGGACGGAGGACGGAGCTGCATGGAGGGAAGCTGGAGGAGAGGAGCACATGGAGGTCGGAGCGGCGGAGCCCGAGCCACATGGGCTCCATGCTGGCTCCGACGGGGCGCGTTTCCAATGCGGAGAGACATGGGTCTCCCCATTGGCTCTCCATTGGCTCCGATAGCGCCCATTGGCTCCTATAGGTGGTTCCTTCGGAGCCCGGAGAGGAGCCAGGAGCGGAGCCAGGAGTGTGAACGACCCTGAGACCCTGTGACCGAGTCTAGAGTGCGTACGTGTCCTGATGGCCCCGTCTGTCCGGTTGCTCAACCCTTCGTTACATCTAGTCTCCGCCGTATCGGTCCTCCCTGTGTAGGTCCACTGGCAACACCGCTGAGGATATGGCACTCCGCAGTTCTACCCGCATCAGCAACATTTGCGGAATAACCTCAGACTTGCTTTGCCTGCCTTGATCTGCACTTCGGAGTCTGCACTTTTGCGGAGAATGCTTAGCTAGTCCCGCTTGCGCGGACTCCTGCTGTTGTCGAAGCCTTGCTTAGCTTGTCCACCCCAGCCAACGGGAGCGAACTTGTTGTCACTAAACCAGCCAAACTGCAGCCAGCCTTCCTTGCGTAGCCTGCTCGAAGTAGAGTTGCGCACTGGCCTTCACTACGCAGAGAGTGTAGCCTGCAAGAGTCATATTACAACCTTGTTCAAGCCAACCTTAAACCCCAACACAGCCTGCCCTACGCAGAGCATCATCACTATTAACACAAGCAGCTACAAGCTGCCTCATCTCTGCCAACACAACCAGCCTGCTCAAGCCGAGTACACAGCTGCCAGCCAAGGAGCAAAAACCAACACTCGTGCACTCCTGCCCTAAGCATTGCACCGGCAACAATACATACGCACACCCAGCAGGTCACCACCACCAACATTAGCCTGTTCAACAGAAGACAGTACCGTGCAGTGCACCAGCCTGCAGAGGTCCTGCTGTTTCAGCTGTGGCAGGGTGCAAACCTGCCGTATATGTGCTAAGCCGTATATGCGCTAAGTCGAATGGAGCTAGATGGCTGCTGCCGCTGCTGGAGCTAGAGCTGGAGCTAGAGCTGCTCGACAATACAGCAGCGCAGCAGCGGCAGCAGCAGCAGCGGCAGCAGCAGCAGCGGCAGCAGTAGCGTCCCTTGCAGCGGCAGCAGCAGCGTGATGATCGGAAGGCCCTCAACGCGGCGGTCACGGGTCGCCCAAAAGCGTCAAAAAGCGTCCATGCAGCGCTCCTCTCCTCGCATTGGAAACGGCAATACGGCATTCGCCCATGCAGGGGCAGCTCCGCTCCATGAGCCTCCATGAGCTCCGCTCCGATCGATTGGAACCGGGGGGTACATTCACCCCCCCTGGAAAAAAGATGTTTAGCCTCTAAACATGCTACCTGCGCTTCTTGGGAGCCTTAGCTTGCTTGCACTGATGACAAAGCCAGGCACCACGAGGCACAGAACGAAGTGGGGGTGACAGGCACGTGATGTGAAAACCCTTGTCGCATTGATCACAAAGCAACATTGGAGGCCGCGGTGAACGGCTGGCGCAGACTTGGCAGGCACGGTCATCGTCAACTGGGGCATGGTGGCGGGCGGTGTAATCCCGGATTAAGGCGGTGACCGCGTCCTGCTGCGCGAGTGCTGGGCCCCACTCCCAGGAGTTGAAGGAGTCGTCGTAGCCAGCCCACTTGATGAGGTACTGAAAGGCGTGCTGCGCGTCGTTCTAGCGACGACCCAGGATGGCTTCCACCGTGAAGTAAGCCTCGCCGTCGATGATCACAGGCGAAGGCTGAAGCTCCACGGCGCGCTCAGGGAAAGAGGAGGAGGAAAGATAGGGCCGTAGGCGGCTGATGTGGAAGGTGGGGAGGATACGCATGGAGGAAGGAAGGTCGAGCTTGTAGGAGACTGGGGAGTGCTTGGCCAGGACCTTGAAAGGCCCCACAAAGCGAGGCTGGAGCTTTGCGTTGTTGACAGCAGTCTGCAGGTTCAGGTTGGCACAGCTGAGCAGCACCAGATCACCGACCTCAAACTCCTCATGGCGGCGGTGCTGGTCAGCATGCAGCTTCTGGGTGTCAATGGAGCGCTGCAGGGCTGAGCGGGCGGCGGTAAGGTTGTTGCGTATGGAGGTGACGAAGTCCTCAGCTGCCTGGCTGGGCACAAGGGTGGGAGGGGGGAGCAAGAGGGCAGAGGGTGTGGTGGGGTGTTGGCCGTAGTTGAGGTAGAAGGGGGTGAAGCCGGTGCCAACGTGCTCAGAGCTGTTGTAGGCAAACTCCACGGCTGCAAGGTGCTGGTCCCAGTCAGTCTTGTGGTCGTTGACGTAGGGCCGCAGCATGTCCTCCACAGTGCGGTTGGCGCGCTCTGTCTGGCCGTCGGTCTGGGGGTGGTAGGCAGAGGAGAGGAGGAGCCGGGTGCCGGTGAGGTGGAAGAGGGAGGTCCAGAAGTCAGAAGTGAACTTAGGGTCACGGTCAGAGATGATGGCCTCCGGTAGGCCGTGGTGCTTGAAGATGTGGTCAAAGAAGAGGCGGGCGGTGTCCTGGGCAGTGGCGGTGGTGGTGGTGGGGATGAGGTGGATCATCTTGCTGAGCTTGTCGACGATGGTGAAGATCATGGTGTGGCCGCGGGGAGTAGCTAGAAGGGGCCCAATGAAGTCCATGCTGACCTGCTGCCAGTTACGCGAGGGGATGGGGAGGGGCTGCAGCAGGCCAGGGGGCAGCTGGTTGCTGGCCTTGTTGCGCTGGCATTTGTCACATGTGCGCACGTACTCTTGGACAGTCTTGTGCATCTGCGGCCAATAGAAGTGACGCTGCAGCCGCTCCAGAGTCTTGGCACGCCCTAGGTGGGCAGCGGTGTGGGCGTCATGAGCTTCATGCAACAGCTGGGCGCGGAGAGGGGAGGAGGGAATGTAGAGGCGGGGAGGGGTGGAGGTGGTGTAGAGGCGGCCTTCAATGACCTGCAGGTGGGTAGGGCTGGAGGGTGAAGGGGGGGAGAGGACCTGGGACAGGGCTGCTTGGTAGGCCGGGTCCTCGGGCGCATGGCGGTCAAAGGTGGAGAAGAAGGAGGGGTCAGGGTCAACGATGGAGAGGGCGGTGAGTTGGTGGTCAGGGCGACGGGAGAGGGCATCTGGCACGGTGTGGTGCTTGCCAGCCTTGTGCACAAAGGTGATGTCGAACTCCGCAAGGCGCTGGGTCCACCGCATCTGGCGCCCGGTGAGGTTGGACTGGGTGAGCACATGGGTGGTGGCGCTGTTGTCAGTCTCCACAGTGAAGGGACGACCCAGTAGGTAGTGGCGCCAGGTGGTGAGGGCATGGAGCACAGCCAGGAGCTCACGCTCATGGGCTGGGTAGTTGACCTGAGCCGGGTTGAGCTTGCGGCTCTCGTAGGCCACCACGTACTCGGCGCCGGAGGAGTCCTGTTGGGTAAGCACGGCACCAATGGCAAAGAGGGAGGCGTCAGTCTTGACAGTGAAGGGGAGGGAGAAGTCTGGGGGACGCACGACGGGGGAGCTGGCCATGGCTGCCTTGATGTCGGCAAAGGCACGCTGCTCAGCCTCGCCCCAACGCCATGGCTGCTCATCACGCAGCAGGTCGGTGAGAGGGAGAACACGGTGGGCATGGTGGTGTAGGAGACGCCGGTAGTAGTTGGCGGTGCCGAGGAACGACCGTAGCTGGTGCTTGTCCTGTGGGGCAGGACAGTCCAGCAGAGCCTTGACTTTAGTGGGGTCTGGCTGGATGCCGGCGGCGGAGACGATGTGGCCGAGGAAGTCCACCGTGTCCAGCCAGAATGCGCACGTGGCCAGGTTGGCGCACAGCTGGTGCTGCCGCAAGAGAGAGAGGGTAAGGTGGAGGTGGCGCTCGTGGTCAGCGGCTGACTTGGAGAACACAAGGATGTCGTCCAGGTAGACAAGCACAAAGTCATCCAGGTGGGGCTTGAAGACATCGTTCATCAGCTGCTGGTGTGACGGTGCGCTTATGCGTATCCGTAAACCACACTTTAGCAGAGTGACTGAGGAGGTCAATGGTGGGCTGCTACCAGCTCACCATTCGGGTTCGACTCCCGAGGGTCCCGTTCTAAACCTGGGCTCAGTTGCTGTGCGACAGTGTGGATAGTAGAGACTGCGGTGGACATTTCTAAGTGGACATGCCGCTCACACTGTAAGATTTAAGGCAGCGGCTGCGCCGTGACAAATGGTTTCCGACCGACGTCGGTACAGCAACATGACAGACAATCCAGGCAATGGCGGGCCACCCGCCGGAGCCGACCCACCAGCTAATACTCCTTCAGAGCCCGATATGCTAGATAAGCTCCTGGAGGCTGCTCGGACTAATCCGCAGCTGCGTGCGAAGTTCAACGCCGTGGTTGAGACTTTCTCAGGTGGCTCTAAAGCCCCTGATGACCATCCTAATGACGATAACCCAGAGGATACCCCTGGTGGCCATATGGAAGAAGGCGAGATGGACGAGCAACGTCCTCGCTACACCGGAGGGGATGAAGACTACATCCTCGAGCTGGAGGCTCAACAGCTGCAGATTCAGGCTGAAAATGAAGCCCTGCGTCAAGCCCTGTCGACAATTACGTCTCAGGTGAAGTCGCCTACCCTTCCACCTCGCAGGCCAGATCTAGCAGGCAGGGCAGCTGCTCCTGCGTCGACTAGACAGCCTGGTGCAGGTCCTGCAGGCCCAGGACGAGCCGCCCCTACGGGTCCCTCGCCTCTTGCCTTGCCCCTTCCCTTGTCTTTGGGTTCAAGGTCTATACCTGGTCCAGACAAGTGGACTGATGCGTGCAGTAGCACCCATCGCAGAGCCTGAGCGTTCTGCGATGACCTTGAGCGTCACTGTGAACGCTGTCGCCTTGATGTTGCATCGACACTGCCTGCTTTCCTGACTGGCGCTGCTCGCAACACCTGGTATCCATCCATCAAGGAGTCTTATGCTGCCTTGTATGCTGATGTCCCCGACTGGTCTTACCTGCGTACTGCATTCTGCGAGTATACAGGAGATGACCTGCGGGATGACTGTAACGTCGCCCGAACTAAGCTGCTTGATGGTGCCATCAAGATGACCGCAGGAATGCTCCTGGGGCAATACATTACTGAGTTCAGGAATAACCTGCTGTTTGCAGGGAACGACAGCATGTGTCAGCCTCTGCTGGCCATGGTGTTCACTAGGGGCCTCAGCTCAGCTTTACAGCCTGCTGTGCTTAAGGACCTGGCTCAATTTAAGAACCCCACACTGTCTCAGGCTATGGAGGCTGCCAAGCAGGCTCAGCGTAATGTGGTCATGCTGTCCACCACCACACCTAAAGGTGCTGGTACTTCTGGTGTTCATGCTGTGCAGGCGTCAAGTGCCCTGGGAGGTGAGGCCCACCCCGGCAGGCGTGGCTCTAAGCCCCCTGTTTCTGGCGGTGCTGGCAAGAGGCCCAGACACGATGAGCTGTGGTCCAAGAAACCCCTGTTGCCTGGGCAATACTGCTTCAAGTGCAACCATCCCGGCCACCTGACCAACCACCCCTGCCCCTTCCGCCACTTCACGGCCATTGAGGCCCGGCGCAGGTCTGGGTATCCTCACCCACCTGAGGGTGCCAAGAAGCCTGGCCAAGCCAAGTCCAAGCCCCCTTCAGAGTCTGGTGCTTCTGAGTCAGACCAGGAGCCAGAGCCCCAGCCCCCACCTAAGGCTTCTAGGCCTAGGGATCAGGGCATGCGCCGTGGTGTCCGCAGCGCCCGTATTGCCACCAACCGTTAGGGTGTTGCCCAGCCAGCCAGCCAGGACTGTGCTGTGGTACAATCTGAACAACTGTTGCATGATGCTGCTGTTGTAGGAGCTGATGATGATATGAGTGTGCCCAAGGCTAACTCAACAACAGCTTCTTTGCCTGCCTGCCCTGTAGAGCCCCTGCCTGCCCTGTCAGCGAGACTGTGTAGTCCTGCTTTGAATGATGTGCCATGTAAGACTGCTGTTCCCCTTGTGGCTCAGCATCAACAGGCACATGTGCTGGGTATGGTGGGACGTGATGGCAAGGTGAGATTCAGATTTGCTGGCACCCTTGACCGTCAGCATGCATGCTTCTGCCTTGCTGATGGTGGCGCTGATGACTCCTTCATCAGTGAAGCATTTGTGTCTACACACAAGTTGAGGCTGCATGATTACCCTGTGGCACTTCGTTATGAGGTAGCTAACAATCAATCAGTGTACTGTACACAATATGTCAAAGTGCACTTGTCCATCCAACAGTTTAGCTGCTTCTGCACCTTGACTGTGATGCCAGAGCTGGTACATGAGTATGACATTCTGCTTGGTGCTGATTGGCTGACTGTGCAGGGGGCCTTGCTTGACTATGTCGACAAGTCTCTCACCCTGCGGACCCCTAAGGGCCAGCCTACCTTACTACCTTCAGCGGTAAGCAAGAAGGGGTCAGTTAATTGTACAGTTGAGTCTCTACAAACTGTAAAACCTGTAAAAGAAGCCTATGCTATCCCTCCTGGTTTCCTAGTGCCCGGCCCTGAGGTGGTTTATACCCCTCTGTCTGCCAAAACGGCTGCTAAGTGGCTCAAAGATGGAGGCACAGGTGTGGTGGCACTGGTCTCTTATGAGAACCTGCAAGACCCACCTGGTGTTCCCCCTGAGCAGGCTGCACAGTTAAAGAGCCTCCTTATGGAGTTCTCTGATGTGTTTGAGCCTATCACTGGGTTGCCTCCTGCACGTGATGTAGGGCACTCTATACCCCTGCAGGATGGTGCTAAACCTCCTGCCAGGCCCAGTTATAGGATGAGCCAGCCAGAACAGGAAGAAGTTAAAAAACAGGTTACTGACATGTTGTCCAAAGAGCTGATAGAGCCTAGCTCCTCCCCATTTGCAGCACCAGTTCTTTTTGTAAAGAAAAAGTCCGGTGAGCTACGCATGTGCGTAGACTACCGCCAGCTTAACAAGCTCACTATACGTGATCAGTACCCTCTCCCAAGAATTGATGATTTATTTGATAAATTGTCGGGTATGACTGTATTTCCCTCCCTGGATCTTCAGGCTGGCTATCATCAAATCAGAATACCTGATGAGGATATTCCTAAAACTGCGTTTAGGACGCCCATGGGACACTATCAGTATAAAGTGTTATGCTTTGGTTTAACCAATGCTCCCGCTACATTTCAACGGGCAATGAACCAGGCGTTTGCCACGGTGATTGACCGGTGTGCTCTGGTATATCTTGATGACATTTCAATCATGTCCAAGTCTATCCAGGAGCACCTGTCACACCTTCGTGAAATATTCAGTTTGCTGAGACAACATAAATATTTTACTAAATTATCTAAATGTGAATTCATGAAAGAGTCTCTACCTTTCCTGGGGCACATCATCTCTAAAGATGGTGTAGCTGTGGACCCCAGCAAGGTGACTGCTATCAAAGACTGGCCTGTTCCTACGAACCTGACAGCTCTGCAGTCATTCCTTGGCATGGCTAATTATGTACGTAAATTTGTGCGTAATTTCAGTTCCATTGCTGTTCCACTTACTAATTTAACTGGCCCTGAAGGCAAATCTTTTAACTGGGCGCAATGGCCTAAATCCCAGTTAGATGCTTTTAACGCTCTAAAGCAGGCTATTATTAAGGTGCCTATGCTCCGGTTGCCTGATATAACCAAGCCCTTTGAAGTCTACTGTGACGCCTCACTCTTGGGTGTTGGCGCAGTATTGACGCAGGCTGGTTACCCCCTGGCATATTACTCACGTAAGCTGTCAAAAGCTGAAATGAACTATACCACTGGGGAACAGGAAACTTTGGCCATTATTGCTGCGTGTACACAGTGGCGGTGCTACCTTGAAGGTGTACCATTCACCCTGTTTACTGATCACCGCCCTCTAGAGGCCCTACCTACGCAGTCTACACTGTCCCGTAGGCAGAGCCGCTGGTTGGAGTTCTTATCCCGATTTAATTACACCATTAAATACCTACCTGGCAACACTAATCCTGCCGATCCACTGTCACGTATTCCAGTAACTTCAGCGACGGCTAAGATTGATACTGACAAAATCCTGGTGACGACCAGGCAGCAGAAGCGGAGATTACAGGAGGGGGAGGACGTCGGTGCGGGTACACCGTTGGGCAGCGGCAGCGGAGGCAGCGAACAGCAGCCTACCGCTGGATCAGACCCTGACCATGATGCTGACTCTGATGATGCTCTAAAGCCATCAGAGCCTAAGCGGTTAAGGTGGGCTGACCCGGTCTCTAATGACTGTGAGGCACAGGTCCCTGAGTGTCCTGGTCACCCTTCTCAGGTCACAGATTGGCTAATTAGTGCCTATAGCACTGATCCCGCCTTTGCTGAGCCTAATGAGGAGTGGGAAATGACCCAGGAGGGACTGTGGCGACACCTTGATAAGGGTACTATTATAGTTCCTAATGATATTCAGCTACGAGAGCATATCTTGCACGAAATGCATGATGCTAAGTATGCTGGCCATGTGGGCATCACCAAAACCCTTGAACGTGTGCGTAGGGTGTTCTGGTGGAAAACCATGCGTGCTGACGTTAGACACTATGTGACTAACTGTGATGCATGCCAACGAAACAAAGCGTCACGCCAGGTACCTGGTGGGCTGCTAAATCCCTTGTCTATACCGGGGTACCGCTGGGAATTTTTCACCATGGATTTGGTGGTTAAGCTTCCAGTCGGTGTGCATGGCTATGATTCTATCTGTGTGGTCGTGGATCGTCTATCAAAGATGGTTCACCTAATACCATGCATTGAAGCCATGGATGCTAAAGAATTTGCTGAATTATACATTGACCATGTATTTAAATACCATGGCCTTTCTAAGGTGACCATCTCCGATCGTGGAGCGACCTTTAACAACCAGTTCTGGATTGAGGTCAGGAAGCTGATAGGCGTAGACCCTGCTTTCAGCACCGCGTATCATCCCCAGTCAGATGGTCAGACTGAGCGTACAAACCAAATTGTGGAAGAAATGCTTAGACATTATATCCTACCTACCCAAGAAGATTGGCCTAGGCATTTAGCCTTTGCCGAGTTTGCTATTAATAATTCATGGCAAGAGTCTATTCAGTCCACACCATTCCTGGTGAACTATGGACAGTCACCCATTACACCTGTGCTGCATAAGCTGCCCAGGCCGTGCCTATCTCCCTCCGCTGAGAGCTTCGCCAAGAAGTGGGAGCATGAGGTAAAGCATGCTCAGGAGTGCATGAGGGTGGCTCAGGACCGCCAACAAAGGTATGCTAATAAGCGTAGGCGTGATGTCACGTTCAGCGTAGGTGACAGCGTCCTGCTGAGCACCAAGAACCTGCGCAATGCACCTGGCAGAGCACGTAAGTTCTTGCCTAGGTATGTAGGACCTTTCAAGGTCACAGGCAAGCTAGGTGAGGCTGCCTATCGGTTGGAGTTACCTCCCACCATGAGCAGGTTACATCCTGTGTTCCATGTGTCACTTCTTAAGAAGTACACTGGCAGCCAGGGGTTTCACCCCCCTCCTGTGATGGAGTGGCTGGAAGATGCGCCTCACTATGAAGTGCATAGCTTGTTGAATCACAGGCAGGTACGTTTCAAGAAGCGCATGGAGTACCTGGTCAAGTGGACAGGCTACGATGATACCTACAACACCTGGGAGCCAGAGGCTATGCTGGCTGGCGCTCCCCAGATCTTGTCTAGGTACAAGGCTGTGCATAACCTGCCTTGTCACCATGTGCATAACCTGCCTTGTCACCATGTCACCTGGCCTGATCCTATGACCATGGCCCCCATGCGGCACCTTATGGTGGTGCATGTGTTTCTGTGGGTGGCTGGTACCCTTATGGGTCAGCCTGTATGTCAGTGGTCTCTGTAGACTGCGAGTCTCGGTGCTCTGGGCTATCCCAGGTACCTTGGCGGAACGGATCTCTTAAGAGGGGGAGGAATGTGACGGTGCGCTTATGCGTATCCGTAAACCACACTTTAGCAGAGTGACTGAGGAGGTCAATGGTGGGCTGCTACCAGCTCACCATTCGGGTTCGACTCCCGAGGGTCCCGTTCTAAACCCGGGCTCAGTTGCTGTGCGACAGTGTGGATAGTAGAGACTGCGGTGGACATTTCTAAGTGGACATGCCGCTCACACTGTAAGATTTAAGGCAGCGGCTGCGCCGTGACAGCTGGAAGGTGGCAGGGGCATTGCAAAGACCAAAGGGGAGGACAGTGAATTCATAGTGCCCGTACCGGGTGCGGAAGGCGGTCTTGGGGATGTCGTCCTCAGCCACCCTGATCTGGTGATACCCAGACCGGAGGTCGATCTTGGAGAAGACCTGGGCACCTGACAGCTGGTCCAGCAGATCATCGATGCGGGGGAGGGGGTAACGGTTCTTAAGGGTCTGCTGGTTGAGGGCACGGAAGTCCACACAGAGGCGCAGGCTGCCGTCCTTCTTGCGCACAAACAACACAGGGGCAGCAAAGGGGGAGGTGGATGGCCGGATGAAACCCTCACTCACGATAAACAAGGACTGGTCGCGATTGGGCCGACGGTCGCAATCGGAGCGGAATGTCCATCCGATGCAAAAAACACCCTCGCGTCGGCCTTATTTATCGTGAGTGCTTGGCCAGGAGGTCGTCCAGCTGCTTCTTCAACTGGTCCAGCTCTGGCTGCGACATGCGGTAGATGGGACGGGGGGAGGGGGCAGGACCGGTGAGATGGATGGTGTGGTCCACGGAGCGGCGGGGCATGTCCTGGACTGCAGGCAGCTCCTTGGGAAAGACAGAGGGGTATTGCTGCACCAGTGCTGCCGCCTTGGGGTGGAGATGGGGTGGATCAGGGGCAGGGGCGGAGGAAGAGGGTGAGGTAGAGGGGTTGGGCTGCTGGGTGAGCAGGGCCATGAAGACCTCATCATGCCGCGCTGCCCGGCGGAAGCGTGGCGCCGACAGCAGGTTCAGCTGATCCGCTTGGAGTGGGGTGGGTGGGGGTGGGGTCAGGGTGTGGGTGGAGCCGGCGTGATCCAGGCGTACGACGTTGTTGATCCAGTCCACACACGGGTTCTTGGCTGCCAGCCACGGCTTGCCGAGGACGATGTCAAAGGAAGGGTTAGGGATGTTTGCCATGGAGAGCTGTAAGCGATCGCGATAGGTACCCATGCGGATGGAGCACGGTGGGAGGGTGTAGGTGGGTAGGGTAGTGTGTTTGGGGCCTGGGAGGAGGAGGTAAGGACCGGGGAGCGAGAGAATCGGCCGGCGGCTGGTCCTGAGCAGCCAGCACGGCAAAGGAGTTGACATGGAGGAAGGCAGGTGCATCAGCATTGGCACGCTGCAACACAGCTGGGCGGGCTGTCCGGCCAGGCTGGGGAGGGCGAGGAGGGCTGCCACCTAGAGCTGCAGGTAGGGATAGGGAGAACCGCACGACCTTACGAGGTCGTCCCGGTGGCGTGGAGCCAGCCACAGAAGGCTGCTTCAGAATGCTGCCAGCAGGTCTAACATGCTGCAGGGATAAGGGCATGGATCTGACAACCTGCAGGGAGGGCCGGCCAGCAGTGTCCACCTTACCAGTGTACGGCTGGCAGGTGGAATGCAGACCAGGGTAGGAGGGTGCAGGGGCAGGGAGGAGGAAGTAAGGTACGCTGTGGGGACGAGCGCACCGGGGAGGACAAGGAGAGGAGGTGGAAAAGCAGAGGGGCTGGGAGGGGGTGGTGAGAGGGGGTGGGAGGGGGTGAGAGGGGGTGGTGGGAGGGGGTGGGAGGGGGTGGGAGGGTGTGGTGTAAGGGGGTGGTGGGAGGGTCCGGAAGGCGACGTCTAGCGGCGGTCCCCCTTCCGTGGGCCGCTGCTGACGTTTGGGCGGGGAGGGCGGATGGGGCAGTCCTTCATGGTGTGCCCCGCCTTGCGGCAGTAGAAGCACGCCTTGCTGTCCCGCAGAGCCGCACGCTGAGCATCGGAGAGACGGGTGCCACGGCTGCGGCTTGGGCTGGTGTGGAGCATGGCGTCCAGCTCCATGGGCACCGCGGCAGTCTCAGGGCGGGGAGGGCGGGGAGTGGAGGGAGGGCGATAGGAGGAGCGGGAGGCTGAGGTGGAATAGGTGATGGCGTCCACCCGATCCGCGATGGTGGAGGCTTCGGAGAAAGAGGTTGGCTCGCGCAGCTCCAGCTCACGCCGCACTGAGGGCTTGAGGCCCCGGATGAACCGGCCGAGCTGTTCGGCGGGCGAGAGGTCCGTGACCTCCAGGCAGAGCGCTGTGAACTCGCCAAGGTACCGCCGTACGGAGCTCGTTTGGGTGAGAGCTGCCAAGCGGTCCCTTGCATGGCGCAGCCGGTTGACAGGCGCAAACTGCCGCTCGAAAGCAGCGACAAAGCACGTCCAGGAGGTGAAAGAGCTGACGCTGCTGCGGTACCACAGGAGAGCATGGCCGGAGAGGAGGGTGGCGACGTAGACGATCCGTTGGGCGTCCGTCAGCTCGGAGATTGTGAAAAAGAGATCCACTGCGAATAGCCAAGCCGCCACGTCCGTGGTACGGCTCCCAGAGAAAGTGGCGGGTGGATTGGCACGGGGCATACGTTGCTGTGGGGCAGGAGCGGGAGTAGGAGGAGGAGCAGGAGCAGGAGCAGGCGCGGGCGCCGCCGGAGTGGTTTGCTGCAGGGACAGTTGCGCGAGCTGTTGTTCCAGCCGCTGGATTGTGGCCTGCTGCTCCGAAAATACGCGTTGCATCTGAGCGATCTCTTCCGCGTTCATGGCGGCGCGGTCTTATCGGTGAGAATGCGGAGTGGGAGAGAGGAACGGTGGAGTGGGAGAGACGAGGGAAGAGCACTGCGGTTCCCGAGAGAGAAGGCACCAATGTAACGGAGCTGAGACCAGGGAGCCTGTGAGGGCGGGAGAACGAGACAGGACCCGGGGTCAGATAGAGTTCTGAGCCAAGAAAGAAAGAAAGAAAGAAAGAAAGACTACGCCCTCGCCGTCGGGCGTGCATTAAGGGGGGAGAGTAGCCTCGGGGCGTGCCCTTGCTACCCTCCCACCGGAGACAGGTGGGGGGGGTGGGGAGGGAGGGTTGCCAGGCTACCGGGCGCACCCAGGGGCCATGTCAACATCCTCCCTCCCCCGCATAGCTCATCCAGCCGGTGCCCTTGCCGTTCGTGTCCATTGTTTATTTTGCTTTCTTTGCTGTTTCGGCGGTTCAGCTTGCCGTCTCGCTACAACGAGTGCATGTGCAGTTTGTATCGCATGTCGGTGTAGCCACTTCAGCAGGTTGTCGTTTGTGTCCTGGACTCCTAGCTCTAGAAGTCGCTTGTGGGTGTGGTCCTTGTATATTGTGCCACCCACTCCTAGCATGATGTTGATTTGTTTCGCGGAGGCACAGTTGATGCCTGGTTGGAGTGCTTGGAGCAAGTTGGCGTGCTGCGCAGTCGCTTTGTGTAGTTGTTCCGTTGGGTCGGTGTCCATGCAATATTTTATTTCTATCAGGGTCACATGTCTATGCCTGTGCGGGATCTTCGTCGCCGGTCCTTCGTAGGGCCCGTTTGGGGAGATAATCACGGCGTCCGGGTAGGTGATTCGTCCTGTAGTGGTGGGGTCTATGTCGAGCGCGCGTCTCAGGTTTCTGCGTTTGAGCTTGCTTTTAATCAAAGAAGCTGTGTCGCTGTCCGCGTACAGGTCGCCGACATCGGTGAAGACCAGGCCGGCGCCGAGGGCTCCATCCTGCACGGCTCGGAGGATGGCGCGGCCGGCCGCATTGTGGCGGTGCGTGACTAGCTTGTTCGTAGCAGTGCAACCTGACAGGATGTGTAGAGCGCTGTCCGGCTGGCCGCATAGTGGGCAGTTTGTGCTGTCGCTGAGCCCAAAACGGACTGCGTGCTTCTGATTGTAGAGAGTGCCAGTTCTATAGCGCATTATGCACCGCTGTTGTGGCGTGGTGATGGCCCCATCGCGCCAAAGGAAGTTGCTCATCTTGTGCGCTATGAGGGTGATAGACTGCCAGGCCTCATAGTAGATAGAGTCTTGATTGGCCAGTCCTAGTCTATGTCTGATGTGCATGTGTGTTTTCAGGCTGCCCATCAGGTCTCCTAGTGGCCGGGGGGGGTGGTCCTCCTTCCCAGGAGTTTGCAGCCAATGGATGTCGTGGTAGGGATCCTTGCAACCTGGGATGGTGATATCATGGTTATCATGTTGTGCTGCCAGTTTGGCTGTGTGGTCGGCGTATTCGTTGCCAATGATGCCATTGTGTGCTCTCACCTTGAAGAGGTGTATCGTGGTAGGGCTAGCTTTGATTGTTTGTACTATGGTGGTAAGGATATCCTTGTGCTTGTGCAGGTGGAGACGCATGGGTTGGAGAACAGCCATCCTTATTTGAAACATGGCGGTGAGGCTGTCGGTGGCGATGTGTGTGTGCCCTTGGTCTAGTGTTGCCTTGATGGCTGCGAGCTCGGCTCTTGTGATCGTGTTGGTAGCCCCCTCTCCACTGGGGTTGATGGTTTGGTGTTGTTGTGTGCCCTGGGGGTGGTAGATGCCTGCTCCAATGCGTTGGAGTGCTCCTGGTGCTGTGGTGCAGCTGCCATCGGTGTATGTCCATGATTTCCAGTCCCCAACCTTTGATTGGAGGTGGGTGCCACTCCAGTAGTTATCGAGGGTGTGAGAGGTGGGGGGGAGGGCTGTGGGGGGTGTTGGTGTATCTTGGGGCAGTTTCCTGTAGGTGCCGGCCCCTGTCAAGCTTGTGTGGGCCGGTGGTGGGGGGGGGGGGGCGTGTGTGTAAGGGGGGTAGGAACTTCCTACCAGCGAGCTGACTCAAGGCGCCGCGCAGGCTGTCGAGCCATAGTGGGTTCCGTGCTTGCAGATGATGTATTGCGCTCGAGTTGTGAATAAGTACGAGCAGTGAGTGGTGTTTGTTGCTGCAGGTGTACGGTATGCTCCCAGCCCACGCTTGTGGCGGGTCTGGCTGCAGCGCATGGGGTGCGAAGGTGCCAATTTTGGTGCACAGGTGGGGGTGCTCAGAAATCCACCGCATGTATGTTGCAGAGTTTGTGCGTCCTTTGTTGGGCAGGAGCATGGCAGTGAGGGTTGGTGTGTGTGTTGGGGCTTGTGCTGCGTGTAGGGCGTGTCGCACAGCCATAGTGATGTCTGTTTTGGTGGGTTGGGCCCATGACATGCCTTGGTGCTGGCAGAGTAAGGGGGGGCCCAGTGAGCCAAACAGTTTGTCTTTTTCGCATGGGCTGTAGTACTCTTCAAAGAGTGGGCTGCAGTGGAGAGGGGTGGTGTAGCGTTCCTTGGTGATCTCCAGGTGTTGTCTCAGGATGTGGACGATTGGTGTGGGGGTTGTGTGTGTGGCATCAGCGGTGGCTTGGCCATGCCTTGCCAAGAGGCTGGCAAGCTCTGCGGCAAAGCTAGTGTTTAGAGGTGTCGGGGCGTCCTTCTGAGTTGCGTTGTATCTAGATAGCAGGTTTGCTGCTCGGGCTGGTGTGATGACTCCCATGCATTTACCATCTGTGTTGTAGACGGCTACGACCTGCTGTGTGATTGGTTGGGGTAAGGCTTGTGTGAGGGCTGGGGTTTGTTGGCAGGGGTAGAAGTCTGCATGTCGAAGCCACACTTCGCACCTTCCAGTTGGGCATATGTCAAGCTGCGGGTTAGTGGGGAGGATGTCGAATCTAATTTTGGAGCGTAGCGGGTCGCCGTGGGTGGACTGCCATTGTCCACGTGCAGTGTCGCTCATGATCGTCGTTAATGTCGCCGTCCTTGCGCGTGCTTGTGAGTGCGTGTTGCCTAGCCTCCATCTCTGTTTTGTACTCCTCCATGTGCTCGCAGAAGTCTGTATGGTGATTTAGCATGGTGAATGCCTCCGCGCTGGGTTCCCAGTGGACCTCTACTATCTCCTCGTCAGCAGCGGCTCTGCGTGCCTCCTTCTCGTGTGGAGCTAGCGGTGCGCACGAGGGGCATTCCCATTCTGTGTTGTCATCAGAGCCAGGTCTTTCACTTGGCTTGGCGCATTTGCAGTCAAGAAGACACTGCCAGTGGTACGTGCGCTGGCATGTGTCACAGACATACATGTCTGCAGCATCTGCATCATTCTCCCTGCTGTTGGGTGACCAGCATAGCTCACAGTCGCAGTCGTCGTCCCTGAGTTGGCTGCGTGGGTAGGGCTTTACGCTCTGCGGGTGGTAGCCATTCTTGGCGTAGAGGGGGAGGGCCCATTTCTCAACTCTTGACGGGTGCCATGTTACCCAGTATTGCTGTTGCATGGTGCCATCGACCTCCTCTTTAGATTGTTGCTTTTGGTGTGTCCTTCTTGCTGCTTTGGGGCGTAGGTCTAGGCCAAATGTGGTGTATAGTAATCTGCCAGCCAAAGACCTTCTTGATCTTCTCCCTGTGCCTGAACATCTGATTCAACATCATTTGGCTGTGGCTAACTGTGCCACTTGTGGCTTGGTCCTCCTTCCAGGTGTATAGCTGGGTCGGGTTCAGGTGTGGCAGAGGGAGGTCAGTGGCATCAGGTAGGGCTACTCTGCCCATGCTCTTGTTGCCGGTAGGGGGTTTCAGCGCAGGCCTCTTGTTGTTGATAATCTGTGGGTCGGTTGTGGTTGCACCGGTGTGTTGTGTGTTTGTGTGGGGTGGTGGGGCAGCAGTGGGTTGTTCAGGGGGCTTTTTGAAGAGGTCGGTGATGCGAATGACTTGGTTGGAGGCGATTGAGACCTGCCAGTTCCACCCTGGTAGTGCGTATGTGCTTTTGTCAGTCCACTGGCAGGCTGTGAGGCCTCCCATGCTGTGGTGCGTCTGCCTGTGCTTGAGGTCCAGGTCAAGGTTGATGTCCCGGTGGTTCATGATGGCTTGCAGTTGGTCTGAGGTGGGTTCCTCCCCTAGCTGAAGCAGCAGGCGCAGGCGGTTTAGGGCTACAATGTGTTTGTGTGTTGCCCTCCTGCCCCTTTGTTTGGCGAGGACCCTCAACTCTCTGCCTGATATGATGTTGGTGCCTTTCATTTCTAAGAGCTGGTGGGGGCCAGAGAAGCCAAGTGCAATCAGGGGGCCCACTATGGCACGCATCACTCTAGTGTGGTGTTTGTCTAGGGGTTGGGCCACCGATGCTGTGTGTATAGCTTGTAGCTGTGCCAACAGGGGGGGGTCAATGGTGGTGCCTTGGAGTGCCACTTGCAGGGAGCTGTTGTGGGCGCAGAGCAGCTGGCGAGTGCGAGAGCATTTCTGCAGCTCCTTCTGAGTCTGATGTCTGGATGGCTTTTGGGCTAGCAGCTGCGAGAGGTACGTGATCTGCATGGCAAGCATGGACCTGGTGACCTTGCCGTAGCGGCCCTCCGCTTGGAGTCCTTCCAATAGTGTCTTCACGCAGCGGCTGTTGTATTCCACTGCCAGTGAGGTGCATCCTAGGCCAAAGGTGTCTGTATCTTCACGGATCATGGCGCTAGGTGCGCTGACCCACAGGCCAAACCTGCGCTTCATCATTGTGGTTATCATGCTGTCCCATGCTTCTAGGTCAGTGGGTGAGCAGGGTGTCACTGGAAAGGCATAGGCCAAGCAGGTGGCCACTGCCGTCTTCACGATGTGGAGGGTCTGACGAGGTGAGGCGTATGATGTGCGGAGGCATTCAAGCCTGGAGCGGAGGGTGTCAGTCATGCGTCTATGCTGGTGCTTCCAGTCCAGGGTCATGGTGATGTTGACACCTAGGTACAGGAAGGGCTGGGTGGGGGGGAGGTACTGAGTGGCCTGTCCTTGCACCTCAATCTGGCCATGGAGCTGGGCTGCCACCTGGGCTGTGGGATCATTTGTGCCATAGACTTTTGTCTTGGCCTTTTGGTGTAGTATGCCTGTTACTTTGGTTTTGCTGCCTGACACTTGCAGGCTGCCCCAAGTGGAGAACTCTGTGAGCTTATGCGCCTGGATCTTAAGGTCGGAGAGGCACGAGGTGAGAGTGATGAGGTCGTCTGCAAAGGCTAGGCTGCTCAGTTTGTTTTGGTGTCGTAGAGTGTTGTCCTGGTGCTGTGTTGCATCGAGGCAGCTGTGCTCATACCCTCTGCCTCCGACGTGCAGCCATCGCAAGAGCGGCTCCATGTAGATTAGGAATAGTAGGGGGGAGAGAGAGTCTCCTTGGATAGTGCCTCGTGTGATAGGAACAGGTTGGCCTTTCAGTTGTGGTGTGAGCTGTACTGTGCTGCTCGCTCCGGTGTATAGATCTTTTACTGCCTCGATGGCGTCTGTGGGAAAGCCCAGGTCATACATGATCCAGAGTGTCTTATCCTGATCGGTGGTGTTAAAAGCAGAGGTAAAGTCTACGATGAGTGCGTAGATGTCTTGTTGGCCTATCTTGGCGTCTTCGAGGGCCATGACTAGGCTTTGCAGTTGGGTCATAGTGTCTTGGTGCCGGCGGAAGCCTGCCTGGCAGCTACTAAGGACGTTGTGTTGTTCAGCATACTCGTATAGTGCCACTGTGATCATACGTGTCCACAGTTTGTAGAGGGTGTTGGCAAGGCCGATGGGTCTGTAGTTGGCTAGGTCAGTCTCGGACCCCTTGTTTTTGTAGATGAGCACTGTGTTGCTAGTCTTCCATCCGGTGGGGGTGAGGCCTGTCGCCCATAGGACTGTGAACATGTCGTGTATGGCGGTCGTGATTTCGTTTGGTAGCATTTTCAGTAGTTCGTTAGGTATGTCATCTGGTCCTGGTGCTTTGCCGCTGCTCAACTGTTTTAGGCAAGTGTGGAAGGTTGCGGTGTCCTGGATCGTGGAGTTAAGCCACGCCCTCTTTGCTCTGTTGCCTTCCAGGTCTGGCTCTTCTCGCTGGGTGGCGCCCGTCTTAAGTGTGAAGCGGTCAATGGCATTGGGCTGCTCCCAAGGTGCCTTTCTAGGGCAATGTTCTGGTAGGTATGTCCCTGATTTGCTGCCTGTGGCGGCCCAAGTTCGCGTAAAGTAGCGGTCAGCTACCTGGACAAGTTGTGTGGGGTCTGTTGCCAGCGCACCAGTTCTGTCATCGTGTAGGGCTGTGATGGTGTGGCGTTTGCTCGATGGTTGGAAGATGGCCTTGTTTGCTAGCCTTGGTTTGGTGTGAATGAGCTTCTGGGCAGCTGCTCGGTGTCTGTCAGCATGGATAGCTGACTGCTCTTTGTCGTAGGATTGTAGGTCTGTTTTTGTGTGTTTGTAGGCTAGTTTTAGGGCAGTGTGGAAAGGGGTACCGTCTTTGTGGTACATCCGTATGATGTCTAGTGCTGTCTGCTTGGCCGCTGTAGGTACTTTGCAGGAGGGGAGGGGAGGCACATGTGTTAGTGCGTCGGTGATGGTGCTTCCCTTGTAGTCACTCAGGTGGTGCTGTGCATGCTTGATCCATAGGTGGGTGTGCCGCTTGTGGCTTCTGAGTTTGTTGCAGCCTCGCAGCCGGTAGTGTTGACCTGTGGCATTATGGGTTTTGGTTTGGCAGTTTTCTATTGCCACCTTGAGGCATTTGTCCAGGAGTTTGTGCATATGGGTGGCCAGCTCATTCACAACTATTGGTGCACTGATTCCATCGATGTGGGTTAGTTGGTGGATAGATTTGGCGCAAGTGTTGGTGATGGCTGCATAGTGTGCTTGTGCCGCTGTTTTAGCAGGGCTCAGGGTCAATTGCAGGCGTGCTAGGAGTTGTGGAATGTTGTTGTTCGTGTCTTGGCAGGCTTGCTTGAACTTCTCCTGGTCTTCTTTGCTGACTGGAGTTGTGAGCGCTTTTTTGCAGGTCTGTCTTAAGGTCGGCAATGTGGGTATGGCAGGTATGTTGAGGCCAGTGGACGTGATATCTAGGGCCATAGTAAGGGGTAGGTGGTCGCTGAGCCCGCCTCCCCATTTGCTTGCGCAGGCTAGCAGCCGTAATTTTGCGGGGCTGTTGCGTGTGAGGATGTCATCAATGCGGCTGTCAGTACTTTGTGGCTGGCCTGCTTCGTCTGCCTCCTTCCATTGCCTGTGTGTGGCTTTTCTATCTTCTTGTTGCACTGGCTACAGGTTCTGGGAGTGCAAGAAGGCCCTGTACTCCATGTCCTGCGGGTAGGTGGTGTTGCTGCTCCTGTCATTGGGCCGCCAGGTGGCATTCATGTCTCCTATCATTAGGGGGAGGTGTGATCTGTGTGCATTTAGGAGTGTTGTTATGGTGTCTTGCATGGCGAGGCGGGCTGAGGACGCTGCTGCGCTGTGTCCTGATGGCCAGTAGGTACCTATCAGGATGACTGGCGTGGAGTTTGTGGGCTGCAGGGTGGCTGTGACCAGTCTCCCAGCAGTGTCAGCGGTGTTTGCTTTGGCTGTGGTTGCCACAGCTATAGAGCGCTTGACAGCTAGGATGGTTCCTGCGGTGTGGTGGTGGCTGTGCCACCAGGTGTAGTCACGTAACATTGTTTGCAGCCATCTTGGGGCCATCTTGCTCTTCCTGCCTATCTTGGTCTCTGTGAGTACTAGGATGTCTGGGTTGTCGTCCAGAATCAGCTCTATGACGTCTTGTCTTTTTGTGTAGAGGCCTTGTGTGTTGAGTGTGCTGATTGTGAGGTTGCTGAGGATGGGTATGGGTTTGGGGTCAAGTGTGGTTGTTGGTTCTGTTGTGATGGCAGGCTGGCCTATTCGGGCGTTGTTGTGGGGGTTGGTGCTGGGCGTGGGACCTGGCTCGGAGGGAGTCTTCGGGGAGAGGAAGTTGGTGATGCGAATCTGGCGCTTGGTGCTGTGGTCGTGGGTGGTAACTCTGGTTGGGCGGCGCTTCTTTGTCATGGGGGGCACTTGTTGCATGGGCCTGCTGGGGGGGGGTGGCTCTGCTGCCAGGGGCGGGGATGGGGTGGGGCAAAGGGGTGGGGTTGGGGTTGGGGTTGGGGTTTGGGTTGGGGCTGAGGCTGGGGCTGGGGCTGGGGCTGGGGCTGGGGCTGGAGCTGGGGGTACCTGTCTGCGTTTGGTATGTTTAGTGGTAGGGTTTGTAGGGTTGGTTCTCTTGGATCTATGGTTCAGGGCAGTATTAGGAGCAGGCATTGCTCTGGTCTGATGTGCTTCTGTCATGGTAGTGAGGTCTATGGGGGTCGTGTGGTCTGCAAGGTGTGCGGCTAGGTCTTGAGGTGTGTAGCCTGCCTGGGGGTCTGCTAGCCATATCTCTCTACGGACAAATGTTGTGTGTTCTACGTTGCCTGCAGTGATGGTCAGCAGGCTGCCCTGTAGGCGATGCCAGTCAAGGGGCGTGTTGAGCGGTTGTGGTGCGTGGCGTAGCGAGTCCAGCCAGAGCCATCCTTGTGAGGTGTGCCTTATAGCAGTCGCATGGCCGATGTCTTTGCCATCGTTACAAGAGAGGAGGATGATTGCGCTTGTGCATGTTGCACCTGTGTCTGTTATTGCACCCAGGATTTTACCGGGTGTGATGCTGCCTCGGGGGAGGAGTTGGGTGGCGGGGTGTAGATAGGTATTGTGATGTGTGCGGTGGAGGTAGTGGTTCAATGTGTCGAATGAGAACTTGCCTTCTTTGTCGTAGATATGGCTTGTGTGCAATGCCCTCACTGCAAGCCCCATGCCTCGGGCTTGTTGTGCTAGTTGTTGCATGTGGTCCGCCAGGTTTTTACAATGTCTAATGACTGCTTGATGGTCTATCAGCTTGACTCCCATGGCCATGTTGAAGGCATGTACGAGGCAGCAGTTATCATGTTGATACTCCATGTATGGGGGCTGGGGTGGGTTTGGCAATGTGTACCTGGGTATGTTGTCTTCCTTATGACTTATGATGTGGCATATACCTTCTCGACTTAGGGCTATGGTTTGTGTCGGTGTAGCTGCTGGGTCTGGTGCAATGACGAATATCTCGTGGAAGGTTGTTCTGTAGAGAGGCGACAACTCGTGAATTGGTATGGCTGCTTTACTGGGGCTGTTGGAGTCTAGGAGCTTCCAATGGCCGCCAAGTTTTCGAATTGCCATGCTGTGGCCGTTCGTTTTACATAAGAAGTTAAGGGTGGCGTACTTCATCGCCAATGCGTCAAGCTCGTCGTCGCTCCAGTCCTCTGCGGTGTGTAGTTGGGCGACGCTTGTAAGTGTGTTTGAAGGTAGAGGTGGATGACCTCGTCGCTAAGTGCACCTCCGTCGCCTCGTGCAATCAACCACGCCTTCCTGTCGCCTGCGTCGTGAAGTCTATATTGCCAGGCTTTCCAAAAAGTGTGAAGGTCATTAGGTTTCACCCAATGCTTGCCAGCTGCATTGTTAAGGGAGTGGGCTTGACAGTTGCGATCTATTTGTACTTCGAAATAAAGGGGGTTGGGGTTGGCTCCTGAGTGATGCTCCTCACAGTGGGCAGGGCCGGGGTTAGCTTCAACATCCCCAGCGGCTAGCAATAGCCAGGCCAAGTAGACAGCCCGGGCGGCAGAGAAGGGGCCCATGGTGCATGGGGTATTGTCTCTTCCATTCCTGTTGGCTGCTATCTGGTAGGTGCAATAGACATGCAGCGTGCTATTAAACTGGCTGACTGTGTAAGGATGGCTGCTGTTGGCCCCATGCGTAGAGAGGTGAAACCTGTCGGCCAGCTTACAGAGGGCACAAGAGGAAGCTTGGGTGCCGTCTATCCCTGCCATGAGATTGTAACAAGTGGTCCTAATCGTCGCTCTGATACGGGCGATTAGTTTCTTGTGTTTCCTAAAGCAACGTTTGGAATCCTTGATTGTGGGCTGCAAGGGGTGGCTTATGCGTTGGTAGAGTGTGTTCAACAGGTGCGTGCATGTAACAAAGAGCATGAGCATGTTCATTAGCCTGTTATGTTGGTTAATGGTTGTCCCAATGTGTGTAAGTTGTGGTTGCTGGTGAACAGAGGGTTGTGGTTCTTGGTGATGTGGGTTGTGGTTGTGGTGATGTGGGTTGTGGTTGTTGGTGATGTGGGTTGTGGTTGTTGGTGAACAAAGGGTATTGGGTATGACAGTCAGAGCTGGCAGGTGGTGGTAAGGCTTTGCCGGTGGTGGTGGTAAGGCTTTGCATGTGGTGGTGGTAAGGCTTTGCAAGTGGTTGTAAGGCTTTTGCGCATCAGCATGTGTAGCTAGCATGGCTGTGTCATAAGGCTGTTCATGCCAGGTAGCAGCAGCTAAGGCTGGCAGGTGGTGGTGCAGCTGAGTAGCATGTCTCTGTGCGGCCTGCGCATCAGCATCCGCAGTTTGCATAGTTGTGTGAGATGTCAGTTTATGCCGGTGTGCAGCAATCATGGCTGGCAGGTGGTGGCAGTGCTGATGTGCATGTCTATTGGGTGCCTGCGCATCAGCATGTGTAGCTAGCTTGGCTGTGTCATAAGGCTGGTCGTGCCAGGCTGCCGCAGCTAAGGCTGGCAGGTGGTGGTGCAGCTGAGTAGCATGTCTCTGTGCGGCCTGCGCATCAGCATCCGCAGTTTGCATAGTTGTGTGAGATGTCAGGTTATGCCGGTGTGCAACAATCATGGCTGGCAGGTGGTGGCAGTGCTGAGGTGCATGTCTATTGGGTGCCTGCGCATCAGCATGTGTAGCTAGCTTGGCTGTGTCATAAGGCTGGTCGTGCCAGGCTGCCGCAGCTAAGGCTGGCAGGTGGTGGTGCAGCTGAGTAGCATGTCTCTGTGCGGCCTGCGCATCAGCATCCACAGTTTGCATAGTTGTGTGAGATGTCAGGTTATGCCGGTGTGCAACAATCATGGCTGGCAGGTGGTGGCAGTGCTGAGGTGCATGTCTATTGGCTGCCTGCGCATCAGCATGTGTAGCTAGCTTGGCTGTGTCATAAGGCTGGTCGTGCCAGGCTGCCGCAGCTAAGGCTGGCAGGTGGTGGTGCAGCTGAGTAGCATGTCTCTGTGCGGCCTGCGCATCAGCATCCGCAGTTTGCATAGTTGTGTGAGATGTCAGGTTATGCCGGTGTGCAACAATCATGGCTGGCAGGTGGTGGCAGTGCTGAGGTGCATGTCTATTGGGTGCCTGCGCATCAGCATGTGTAGCTAGCTTGGCTGTGTCATAAGGCTGGTCGTGCCAGGCTGCCGCAGCTAAGGCTGGCAGGTGGTGGTGCAGCTGAGTAGCATGTCTCTGTGCGGCCTGCGCATCAGCATCCACAGTTTGCATAGTTGTGTCAGATGTCAGGTTATGCCGGTGTGCAACAATCATGGCTGGCAGGTGGTGGCAGTGCTGAGGTGCATGTCTATTGGCTGCCTGCGCATCAGCATGTGTAGCTAGCTTGGCTGTGTCATAAGGCTGGTCGGGCCAGGCTGCCGCAGCTAAGGCTGGCAGGTGGTGGTGCAGCTGAGTAGCATGTCTCTGTGCGGCCTGCGCATCAGCATCCGCAGTTTGCATAGTTGTGTGAGATGTCAGTTTATGCCGGTGTGCAGCAATCATGGCTGGCAGTGGTGGCAGTGCTGAGGTGCATGTCTATTGGGTGCCTGCGCATCAGCATGTGTAGCTAGCTTGGCTGTGTCATAAGGCTGGTCGTGCCAGGCTGCCGCAGCTAAGGCTGGCAGGTGGTGGTGCAGCTGAGTAGCATGTCTCTGTGCGGCCTGCGCATCAGCATCCACAGTTTGCATAGTTGTGTGAGATG
>JASKMD010000001.1:873220-908334 GCA_030144725.1 Haematococcus lacustris | reverse complement strand
CAATCAAGTCTCCCGGTAAAAGTTCCCCCTGTACGGGGGAAGTTTGTTGGCTGTAGATGGGGGAAGTTTTAGATTGCCCAACCGCGCTACTCGACAAGCACGAGCGACTGGCAACCCACACTACAGCTTCCTGGCTTCCTCCGCACGCTTTAATGCGCAACCTTGACTGCCCAGAGGCGGTTAGGGGCGGGCGGTTACTGCCCAGCAAACGCAGCCCGCCTGGGCCGTTCTTATTTCGATAAGCTCAAGCGCGCAGCCCATAAGGGACTTGCCAGGGGAGCGGTTACAGGGGATGTAGCCGCATTAGCGACCCGCAGCTTAAGCGGCCAATAGGACAGGCCAAATCCCCCCACAACACCCAAAACTAGCGACGGATACAATGCAGTGCCAGACGAGCTACAGGAGGAACCGCAGCGGGAGCAGCACCTGCGTTCTGCATCTTTTCTGCCTTGGCAGGAGCGCAGGGAGCGGTCAGATGCCCCTGCCCGTTCCAATTCGGAGCAGCGCAAGCGGGAATATGTGGAGCTCAAATGACAGCCCTGCAGTCAGGTATTCAAACAGCTATCAGCGAGGATTGGCTGCACCATGCTTGTGCCTCTGGGGCAACTAGACTAGAAGATTCCTCCTTGAAGCTACTTCAGGTGATGCAGGTGGAGTACATCAGCATGCAGGACCGCTTTTAGCTGATGCTCCCTTGCGCTTCATGCAATCAGTCGATCAGTCCCAACCCTCTCTTCTGCTGGCCTAGCAGCCAGACCCACGCTTAAACGTGGATGTGATTTGCGCTCCTATGCCCAGATGCAAGGGTGTGGTGTCTCCATGGGAGGTCAGCCATCGCTAGTCACCTGCGCTGTAGACTGCGCTATGCACCACCCATGCGCATCATCAAGTGTGTTTGTGTGTGCTGTCATGTAGCCTTCCTGGAGGCCCTCAACGCCGCTCACCATCCTTTGGCCTTGTACCCACCTCAGCAGATCAGAACAGACAGCTTCAGCCAGGCATTCTTTGACTACCTGCGGGCCATTGACCGGCTCCTCTCCATGCCCAGCTTGTTGCAACAGCGCTCAGACCTACAGGCCCAACTCTTCAGAGGAGCATTCAGTGACTGTCCCATCTGTGCGCTCGTCCCAGGTAATTGGTCGCATGCATCTGCTGCCATGCAGGAAAGCTGTGTGTGTCATCATTATCATCATCATCATCATACGGCAATGGGTGTGTGTGCGTGTGTGTGTGTGCATGCTGCAGGTGTGCCACAAGATGGCTACGAGCATTGCGTTGCTGGCGATGCTTGCAACAAGCCCAGAAGCTATGCCGGTGTGGCCAAGGCCACCCGTGACCTAGAGCAGCACACAGATACATACCTGGATCGTACAGGGTTGGAGGGCGCAGTGCAGCAGCTGCATGACAGTGGGCAACTCAGTCTGTCTGGAGCTACAACAGAGGCAACTGGAGCTGGAGCAGATGCATGCGACCAGCAACATAACAGCCGGCCAGCCTTGTGCAGTGCGTGGTGTGGTTGGCTTTGTGTGCTGCCTTGACGTGCAGCTACTAGCGCTGTACTGCAACATGCGCATAGCGGAGCAGTGTGTGTACTACCTCCTGGCATGGCATGCTGCATGCGACATGTTGCATCTCTACATTGACTTGTTCAAGGTCAAGTCTCAAGGTGTGTGTGGCATGGCAAGGGTGCAGAGTGTTCAGGGTGAGGTGTGGCACAGTTGGTTGAGCGCGGTGTGTTGTAGGTACCGTACCCAGGTGGAGCAGCTCACCACAGTGTGCATGAGCTGGGGTTGCAACGCGACCGTATGGGTCAGAGCGACAAGGACACGCGCGCAGCAAGCAACGCCATCAAGGCAAAGCTTAGGACAGCTCGTCAGCTTCTCAAAGAGGCCGCACTCTACCAGGCGCTAGGGAGTGGTGAGGATGCAGCAGCTGTCAGCATGGTGAGGGGTGAGCCAGCTCCATGGGCTGAGGCCTCCACAGCAACCCCCTACGGCAAGCTGCTGCACTATGGGCGGCAGCTGCAACATTTGCAAAGCGATGGGGATAGGTGCGTTGAGCAGCAAGCTCTGCTGCGTATCGAGCATCGCCGGCTGCTTGTCTGGCTGCAGCACAAGGTTCTTGTGTGCAAGGGGGCATGCGGTGAGCCTGAGGCGCATGGCGAGGCTGAGTCAGGGCAGCTGCAGCAGTCGTGGCACATAGGGCGGTTGTTCTATATCAAACAACACATGCAGCAGTACCAAGACATGCTAATCAATAGCTGAGGGCATGCACATGAGCTAGGAGGGCAGGGGCACGGGCAACACCCCTATTATCTTCTTGTACTACTTGGAACACCCTTGTACCACTTGTAACACCCTTGTACCACTTGTAACACCCTTGTAATCCCTTGTAACATGGCGGTCATGTAATGCTATCCAACCAACCGCTTATGTGATCCCTAACCGTTGAGAGCTGACCTAACTAGACTTCATTCCAGAGTCACCCGGTCCCAACCTCTGCATACCATGCATGTAACCAACCGCATCCCTAGGTGCCTAGCTCCTAATTGCAGTAGAAGCTCTTTACTGACAATAGACAAGGCTAGACATAGGCTAGACAAGGATAGACAAGGCCTATCACTGCCAGGCTAGCCCATCCCTAGCCATCCAGCCCATCCCATCCCTAGCCAGCCCATCCCATCCCATCCCTAGCCAGCCCATCCCATCCCTAGCCAGCATATCCCAGCCCAGCCCAGCCCAACCCAGCCCATCCCTAGCTAGCCCAGCCAATCTCATCCTAACCTATCACTGCCAGGCCTGCACTTGCTAAGCATGACCGTGATGCATACATGCATAGGGTGTATGTAGCAGGTGGCTACCACGTTTGCAGCATTGGCGCATCACCGCGTGGTGGTGTTGTCCATACAAGGGGCATGTGGCGCACCATACCCTAGCATGTGGCTGGATCTGGTGAGCCTCCACTATAGGTACCATCCGTAGTCCAACTGGCTGTGACACATTGGGTGTGGATCACTGCCAGGCCTGCACTTGCTAAGCATGACCGCGATGCATACATGCAAGGGGGGTATGTAGCAGGTGGCTACCACGTTTACAGCATTGGCGCATCACCGCGTGGTGGTGTTGTCCATACAAGGGGCGTAGGTATCATTTGAGAAGAGGATACACGGCTAATGACCTCCACCGTTTTCTTCCTTACATCTTGACCATTCACAGCTTACAAATCACGTTGTGTGGTATGGAACTGAACGGAAGCTCAGGACAGCTTCTTGAAAGCTTTTGTACCATACAACATTCTTCTCAGATGGGCTCAAAGTTGCTGCTGATTGCTAATACAAGACTACACACCTACATCACTTACATACACACCTACATCCTGCTGCTGCTGTCCATGCACTGCTCATGCACTACACCCTGCTGCTCTTGCTGCTGATCATGCACCGCAACACACCTACAACCTGCTGCTGCTACTGCTCATGCACTAAAACACATGCACTGCAGCCTGCTGCTGCTGCTCATGCACTGAAGCACACCCGCAGCCTGCTGCTACCTGCACTGCCACACACCTAAAGCTTGCTGCTGCTGCTGCCCATGCACTGCTGCTCATGCACTAAAACCCATGCACTGCAGCCTGCTGTTGCTGCTCATGCACTACAGCACACCTGCAGCCTACTGCTACCTGCAGCATGCACTGCCACACACCTACAGTCAGGTCAGGTCAGGTCAGGTCAGGTCAGGTCAGGTCAGGTCAGGTCAGGTCAGGTCAGGTCAGGTCAGGTCAGGTCAGGTCAGGTCAGGTCAGGTCATGGGGCAAGGCTGGGAGGGGGTGGGGCAGGGCTGGGAGGGGGTTGGGCAGGGTTGGGCAGGGGGTGGGGCAACGCAAGGCAAGAAGGGGGTGGGGCAGGGCTGGGCAGGGAGGGGAGGGGCAATGCAAGGCAGGGATGGCGTGGGGCAGGGCTGGGAGGGGGTGGGGCAGGGCTGGGATGGGGTGGCATGACAACAACACCAAAGGCATGACAACAACACTAAAATGCAGATGGGTGGGTGGGCGGGTGACTGGGTGCACCTTGCTGTGTAGCGGCACTACGGCTGCCTCCCCAGTTAGCTGCGGCACAGAGCTTGGCCCCCCCGGCGCTAGTCGCACTAGGGGTGGCCCCCTCGCCAGCGGCGAGCCTGCGGCTGCCCTCCCCACCAGCTGCGGCACAGAGGTTTAATCCGTGTCCAGCAGTTGCATTGGGGTGGGCCCCCCCGTTAGCGGCAGGTCTGTAGCTGCCTCGCCTGCCAGCTGCGGCACAGGGGTCGCCAGCAAAAGCGAGATTGGATTCCACGCCAACAGCGTGTGTGCGACAGTCCTCGCCGCCAACAGCTGCAGCAACAGTAGCAAAACCATTGCTGCAATGATTCCTGCTTGCTTGCATGCTGCTCTGGCTAGGCCTGAGAGGACTTCCTAGCTGCGGACTGACTTGCAAGCTGGATAGCATCTGAGATAGCTTACAAATCCTTTTGGCAAATGGTTGCTGATCTGGGCTGGGGCGTAGGCTGCAGAGAGAGGTGAACAGGGGGGAGACAACTGAATGCACACAAGCATCAAATCACACAATCAGTCATGCAGCCAAGGTTAGACAAAGCGGTTGTGACAAGTAACCCCGTGTCATCAACAACAACAGCGTCAGCGCAACAACACCAGCACTATTGCATAGCATACCTTGGCAAGGGGAGGGGATGTCCCCCTGCTGCCATATGTTGCCCTCCAGTGGACCATCTCTAGTGGCCATATGTTGCCCTCCCATCTGTGACCAGGCAGGCAGGGCAAGCTGCTTCCTGGATGCCATAGGCAAGCAAGCAAGCAATCACTATGCTTATGCACAAGGGGGAGAAACCCCGGCTGCCAAGATGATGCAGATTGGTACAGATGCGAGTGTTGGATAGTTGCTGTCTTAGCGCCTTATATTAGCCCAATCATAGGCATATGGGCATGAACACTGTCAGCTGGCGGCAGACAGCATGCGCACACTGACTTACATGAAGGGTCTTTGTTGACGTCTAACGTCTGAGGGCTGATGGCTGACATCTGCGGACCGCCCAACACATCGTGGGTGGTTGGTCCAGTGCCCACACGCGCCTGCCTTGCGTCTTGGTGCCCTGCCTTTGCCTGCTGCCTTTGCATGCTGGAACGCCACTGTCACTTCTCCCTTCTTGATGTTGTGCTCGACTATGAACGCTATAAAGCAACCAATAATGGCCTGACCGGCAGCTACTCTGAGGTCTGGCCGTTGGGTCTGTCAGGCAGCACAACATACATCCCCCGCACTCCCCGCATTCTTCACGAGAGCAGCAACCCGTTGTCCTCCTCCTCAAGTTACTGAAGACCACTGCCTCCACTTCAATGCGGAGGGGCGCACTTGGTGTGAGCTTTGCCGTTGGTCCCGTCAGGTTCGGCCGTGGGTCGGCTGGGGTTAAGGGACGGATTGGAGTCGGCATCGCTGCGGCCGTTCATCAACTCGATTGCAGTAACCGCCCCCCATAACCGCCTCTGGGCAGTCAAGGTTGCGCATTAAAGCGCGCGGAGGAAGCCAGGAAGCTGTAGTGTGGGTTGCCAGTCGCTCGTGCTTGTCGAGTAGCGCGGTTGGGCAATTTAAAACTTCCCCCATCTACAGCCAACAAACTTCCCCCGTACAGGGGGAACTTTTACCGGGAGACTTGATTGCACCATCACGCACACCATCACGCACACCATCACGCACACCATCACGCACACCATCACGCACACCATCACGCACACCATCACGCACACCATCACGCACACCATCACGCACACCATCACGCACACCATCACGCACACCATCACGCACACCACACCACACCACACCACACCACACCACACCACACCACACCACACCACACCACACCACACCACACCACACCACACCACACCACACCACACCACACCACACCATGGTGACAACACAACATCGCAAGAACCTCCTCTTAGGTGCTCCCGCTATCATTCACCCACCACACTACCATTGACTCTCACCTACCACTCCTATGCCATGTCGCACAACAAGTACGGGCTGACAACCAACCAAGTGCTCAGCTATCCCTTGTGACAGGGATGGGACGGGTCATTGCGATGTGTGTGCTTGGCATGGCCAGGGTGGGCTGGGTGGGCTGCTACTACGGGATCCCACTCCAAGCTGCCCGCTCCATGTTGGGCTGGGTGGGCTGCTACTTTAAACTGCTCGCTCCATGTTGCCCGCTCCAGGTTGCTACGCCAAGGGTAGGGTAGGGAGAGGGCTGCAACGGCTGAAAGGGGGGAGGTAGGTGGGGCGGCAGACTTGGAGGTGGTGGGACAGGAGAAGGAGGTGAAGGGGGAAGGGGGGAGGACTGACCGTGGGACCTGCAGTAAACAAGGGGCATCTTTGCGGTTAGGCTGGGCAGTGGACCACTCATGTGCAAGGGCTGACCACTCACAGTTTGCTAGCGCCTCTTCCATACCTACTTGGCATCGCCTCCATGGCTGCCGCTCCAGGCTGCTCCTGCGCTCCATGCACCTGCTTCTTGTGGTAGGGTGATGAAGGAGGCTGGGCTGGGCTGGGCTGGGCTGGGCTGGGCTGGGCTGGGCTGGGCTGGGCTGGGCTGGGCTGGGCTGGGCTGGGCTGGGCTGGGCTGGGCTGGGCTGGGCTGGGCTGGGCTGGGCTGGGCTGGGCTGGGCTGGGCTGGGCTGGGCTGGGCTGGGCTGGGCTGGGCTGGGCTGGGCTGGGCTGGGCTGGGCTGGGCTGGGCTGGGCTGGGCTGGGCTGGGCTGGGCTGGGCTGGGCTGGGCTGGGCTGGGCTGGGCTGGGCTGGGCTGGGCTGGGCTGGGCTGGGCTGGGCTGGGCTGGGTTGGGAGGGGTCAGGGGGGTCAGAGACGGTGGTAAGAGGGAGTGTGCAAGGTAGTAGATTGCTCCAGGCTGCAAGGTAGTATGCCGTATGGTGCGAGAGCACGGGGGTAACTCGGGGTGGGGAAGTGGGGCGTGTAAGGAAGGGGAGGTTGGGACCATAGAACCTGCAGCAAATAAGTGGTATGCAAGTGGTCAGGCAAGGAATCTGGAGCCACATTACTGCAAGATAAACCACTCACCATTTGCTATTTAGGGGAGAATGGGAGGGGAGGATGCCACTCACGCTCTGCTTCTGCTCGCTCATTGCTGCTAGCACCATGAAGTGCGCTTCCTAGATGCTCTAAGTTCATGCATTTGGCTCCTGGCTTCTGCGCCCAGCTTCATCGTCTCCTTCTTCGTCTTCTGCTTCTGCGCCCAGCTTAGTCTTCTTCACTGCTCCCGACCGCCTATCCGGGCTCCTCCACTCCTCCTCCACTCCCCCTGTCCACTCCTCCGCTCCGTCACAAAGGCTCCAGGCTACGCTCGCTCCAGTACGGTCCTGGTTGCGCCTCCTAGCTGCACCTCCTATTTTGCTGCATCGCTGCGTCGCTGCATTGCTGCACCTCCTGGACTCTTCTATCGTTGCCTCTTGATCCTATCGCCTGACCTGAATGCTATGGCTGGTCGCGAATGCTCTAAGGATCCTGGCTAGAGATGGCTGTCTAGCTCGTGGCGACGATTTGCTGTTCGCTGCTCCTGGCTGCTCCTGGCTGCCATCATGCAGCATGCCAGCGTGGCGGGGCAGTCTGAGCTCCCTCGCAATTCCTTTGCTTCCTTCGCAATCCCTTTGCGAAACCTTCATGCAGCCTCCATGCAGCCGGATTATTTTGTAACCTTAGGTTGAGACATTTAGCATGCCACCTACTAAGTTGGGCAGCTGCAACCACCTACAGTGTTTAACATCGATCATACTCACATTTCATGAAAGGTCGCCTTGGTCACTCGGTGCAGGTCACCCCCGCCATTGGCCCCGCAAATGTGAGACGGTCTGGGGCGCGAATCTCCGTGAAGCTCACGACAAAGTTTTGACGCAGAGGGGTGTAACAGGTGTATGCGGCACCCACCGTCCACAAAACACTAGCTCAGATCGGCGCCCGCCCAAACCTGACCTGTGCTTTCCGATTCTAAAAGACTCACGCACATCATAAGGCGAGGCTAGGAATCCTTCTACGCACGCCGTAAGCCAACGGCACAAGTGCAGTACGCCTGCTTGCATGTCAGTGCATGGAGCATATAATTCGTGAATATGCGCACAAGTCAGCCAGCTGGCACCCCGTACCTCACTGACGTTGCGGCATGACTCTATGGAAATGTAAGCTGCCTTATGACAGCGCTACATCATCACTTGGCAATATGTTGTCGGGATGGCTCGGGATGGCTCTGGCTTTCAGTGTTACATGTGCCGTGGTGCCTCAACCCTCTTCCTCAACTTCAGCAGGCACATGTCACGCAAAATCAATACAGAAATACATGTATCGATGCTCAAACGCCTTGCAACACCACTACAGAAGACATGTATCGCTGTTGCCAAGCACATGCATTGATGTAAAAAGGTGGCAACACCACACCACAACACCTCCACTCGTACACATCAACACCACCACCTCAACAACACACCACAACACAATGACTCATGCCTCACACACCACCTATGCTATGTGCACAACAAGCAAGGACTGGTCGCACCTCCTTGCTATAGCTAACACTCACCACGGGACTGCTAAGCACTTTGCCTTGCTGCCTATGCCCCATGGTACCAAATCAGGTTGGGCTGGGCTGGGCTGGGCGGGCTAAGCTAGGCTGGGCTGGGGTGGGCTGGGCTAGGCTAGGCTGGTCTGGGGTGGGCTGGGCTGGGGTGGGCTGGGCTGGGCTGGGGTGGGCTGGGCTAGGCTAGGCTGGGCTGGGCTGGGCTGGGCTGGGCTGGGGTGGGCTGGGCTGGGGTGGGCTGGGGTGGGCTAGATTTAAGGGGGGAGGGGGGGGTAACCCTAACAACAAGGTGACACAACACAACAACACACAACACAACACAACAACAACGTCCAGCTCCATGTCATGCCTTGCTGACTCCTTGCTACCTCCTTATTGGCTGCTGCTCTACGCCGCTGCTGCCTTGCTCAGTGATGGAGATGGGGGTGATTTTTTGGCATCCTGCACACACAATCACAAAGACAAGGTCTTGGGGCACACACCACAAAACATGCTTATTAATTAGTTCTAATTAATCAAATCTTAAGGCTCACGACAGTTGTGTGCTAACCTCAGCTGTTCATGCCTGTCATGCGTTGCGGAAGTGTGCGAGTGAACATCAAACTGACCTAGACAAGGTGAGGTATAATACAACCTTACTCACCTCTTGCTCACTGTTTTCAATGGCTGATTGCCTTGCTGCACTGCTGCCTGGGACACCCTTGGGCTGGTGTGGGTTTGGTGTTGATCCTCAAAACGGCCAAGCACCTGTGCAGGTCAGCAGATTTGGTTGCATGTGTTAGCATCGTATGCAATACGCACTAAGAAACAGCACCCCGTGCTTACCTGGGATGTAATCGCGAGTTGCAAGTCCGACGGCAGCATAGGCTGCTCGGCACGGAAATGCCTCCGGCCACCAATTCATCTCTCCTGTTGCGACACGCATATAAACAGATGGAGAATGACATTGCGAAGCTAATCAAGTCGTTGAGACAATGCAGTACAATCGACAAAAGAGGGCCTAACCTGCTAGCGACACCGTTGTGAGATGTAGAGCCCAACGGTGGAAGAATTACATGCAGCGGATCAAAGACGGTGCCAAAAAGTGAATTGCGGGGCCAATGGCGGGGGTGACCTGCAACTCCCTTAGCCAAAATCAGGGTCAGCAGGACCCTGCGCAGCGTCGCCAGGACCCTGCACCGGGTCCTAAGACCATGATGACGCTAGGACCCTGCGCAGGGTCCTAGGACACGGGCCAATTCATGAAAAGTCACTTTGGTCACTCAGTGCCAACTCCCTTAGCCATATCACTCGTAGAAACTAGCACACGCAAAGTTCAATATTTTGACATGAAACTTGGTATATAGCATTTTTACAACATTGTAAGAGTTATGGTGAAAACCTAAAATCGAGGAAAAATCGGGCTGAGGAGATACAGAGTTGTCAGTACTGACAGACCCCCAAGTCAGTGCTGATTGACCCACTTTCAGTGCTGACTGACCCGTTTCAGTGCTGATAAGTTAAATTTCAGTGCTGACTGATTAACATTCAGTGCTGACTGACCCATTGTCAGTGCTGACTGATCCATTGTCAGTGCTGACTGATTAACTTTCAGTGCTGACTGATTAATTATCAGTGCTGACTGACCCACTTTCAGTGCTGACTGATCCATTATCAGTGCTGACTGATTAATTATCAGCGCTGACTGATCCATTATCAGCGCTGACTGATCCATTATCAGTGCTGACTGATTAACTTTCAGTGCTGACTGATCCATTATCAGTGCTGACTGATTAATTATCAGTGCTGACTGACCAACATTCAGTGCTGACTGACCCACTATCAGTGCTGACTGACCCATTATCAGTGCTGACTGATTAATTATCAGTGCTGACTGACCAACATTCAGTGCTGACTGACCCACTATCAGTGCTGACTGACCCATTATCAGTGCTGACTGATTAATTATCAGTGCTGACTGACCAACATTCAGTGCTGACTGACCCACTATCAGTGCTGACTGACCCATTATCAGTGCTGACTGATTAATTATCAGTGCTGACTGACCAACATTCAGTGCTGACTGACCCACTATCAGTGCTGACTGACCCATTATCAGTGCTGACTGATTAATTATCAGTGCTGACTGACCAACATTCAGTGCTGACTGACCCACTATCAGTGCTGACTGACCCATTATCAGTGCTGACTGATTAATTATCAGCGCTGACTGATTAACATTCAGTGCTGACTGACCCACTTTCAGTGCTGACTGATCCATTATCAGTGCTGACTGATCCATTATCAGTGCTGACTGATTATTTATCAGTGCTGACTGTTTAACATTCAGTGCTGACTGACCCACTTTCAGTGCTGACTGATCCATTGTCAGTGCTGACTGATTTATTTTCAGTGCTGACTGATTAATTATCAGTGCTGACTGTCCCACTTTCAGTGCTGACTGACCCATTATCAGTGCTGACTGATCCATTATCAGTGCTGACTGATTATTTATCAGTGCTGACTGTTTAACATTCAGTGCTGACTGACCCACTTTCAGTGCTGACTGATCCATTATCAGTGCTGACTGATCCATTATCAGTGCTGACTGATTATTTATCAGTGCTGACTGTTTAACATTCAGTGCTGACTGACCCAATTTCAGTGCTGACTGATCCATTGTCAGTGCTGACTGATTTATTTTCAGTGCTGACTGATTAGTTATCAGTGCTGACTGTCCCACTTTCAGTGCTGACTGACCCATTATCAGTGCTGACTGATTAATTATCAGCGCTGACTGATTAACATTCAGTGCTGACTGACCCACTATTAGTGCTGACTGACCCATTATCAGTGCTGACTGATTAAGCATCAGTGCTGGTCGATTAATTATCAGTGCTGACTGACCCACATTCAGTGCTGACTGACCCACTGTCAGTGCTGACTACCTATTTTTCAGTGTTGACTGACCCACTTTCAGTGCTGACTACCTAATTTTCAATGCTGACTGACTAACTTTCAGTGCTGACTGACTAACTATGACCCACTGTCAGCGCTGACTACCTAACTGTCAATGCTGATTGAGTAGTTTTCAGTGTTGACCGACTAACTTTCAGTGCTAACTTACTAAACTAACTAACTATGTTGACTTACTAACTTATGGATTGCTAAACACCTGCATGATGCACCATCACTTCACGGGGATGTTAAGCACATGTCTTGAAAGAAAGGCGACAACAACAACAACACAACAAGGGGACAATCCAACACAC
This sequence comes from Haematococcus lacustris, assembly GCA_030144725.1. NCBI lineage: Eukaryota > Viridiplantae > Chlorophyta > Chlorophyceae > Chlamydomonadales > Haematococcaceae > Haematococcus > Haematococcus lacustris. The sequence continues at coordinate 896,455 of JASKMD010000001.1, read as the reverse complement.
AACGAGGTGACTTCCACCACAACTACAAAGTAACAACATAGCTAGGCAGGGCTCCAAGCTCCTGGTTGCAGACGCCCCGCTTCACCTACCACACACCAGCTGACTTCTGGCTGCACATGTCATGCACCACATGCCTCATAGTAGCTGCTCACGTCATGTGCCACCTAGGTAGCTGCACCGCATGACTTATGGCGGCGGCTCCTACATGAGCCTCCTTGCTGTTCACATCTTGGCTGTTCCCCTTGGCTGTTTGTTGGCCGCTGCTCCTGGCTGCACTTGGTTGCTGCTCCTGACTGCAAGTATACCACATGTACCACATTACTGTCGACTCATGGCGGCTCGCTCCATGCACAACCTGCCTCATAGCCTCCCTTAACGCACGCCAAGTTGCACCTGCATGGATCAAAGTGCTATGACCACGATGGGGTGGGGAGTATGGTTGTAGTAGCCTATGTCTAGTCGCTTGTAGCCTAGTCTGTCTAGTTGCTATACCTCCTGGGCTCCTGACAGCTACTGATGGCTTGGGAGGTTCAGGGGGGTGGGGGGCCATCTCCAGGCTTCACGGTAGGTAGGGAGGGAGGGGGTTGCATCATAGTGCAGGTGGGGGGAGGTTAGTAGGGTGAGGGAAGTGTGGCCGGGCAGAGGGTGAAGGGTGTGACTATTGATCCTGCAACAAACAAGGGGCATGCAAGCGTTTAGACTGGGTACATAGAGGCACATAACTGCAAGGTTAGCTGGGGGCTGAGGTTACCATTTGCTGTAGTAGGAGTGTGACCATTCTTGACTGTGTGACGCTTCTCTGTGGGGAAAGGGGGAGGGAGAGGGACGATGATAGTGAGGGAGAGGGAGCTAATGATGGCTTGGGAGGTAGTGCATGCCCAAGACGGGGGCTGCGATGGGGAGGGAAGGGGCTGGGAGAAGGGGAGGAGGGCAGCAGGGGTCTCAAGGCGGAAGGGGGGAATGGCAGAAGGGGGAGCGGGACGGGAGGCATCAGCTTGGGATAGATGGGTAGGGAGGTGGGATGGGGAAAGGGAGGATGGATATGCTATTGGTTGCATAGCAACATGCAAGTAATGCGCCACTGCTGCCACTGCTGCGAATGTGAGGTGCGAAGTGCGAGGGCTGACTCAACCTCCTCCCCCGTCTCCTCATGCTGGTTGTTGCTGTTGCTCTTGGCTCCCGCCCCAGGCTTTAGGCTGGTGAGTGAGAGAGGGGTCAGACCTGCAACAAACAAGGGGCATGGGAGGGTTTTGGCTGAGAGCAACGGAAGCTGGTAGCAAGAGGCTAGTAGCAAGAGCCAATAAAATGACGGCTACGGTTGCGTAGCGCTGCGTGACTATGTTGCATGCTAAATAAGTCGCGAGGTTGTGCGCTCTTGGCTGCTTAAATGTCTTCGAGGCGGGACGCTAGTGAGATCTTGCTGCTAAGGTGCTAGCTATGTCGGGGGCTCACATTTGCAAGGCTGTCCGCGTGGCTGTGGGGTTGTCGGCAAGGCCGAACGTTGGCTGCATGGCTAGGTGGCCGCGTTGCCCCCTAGAAGCGTGCCGCGAATTGAGGACAGTTCGGCTGAGTCTGAGTAGAGGGCAAAGCGGGGTGGGGCGGCACGAACCTGCAAATCGGCATGCAAGTCAGACATGAAATATGAAAAACTAAACTCTGTGCCCTGTACACAACGTCTAGCGTCGGTGCAAGTCAGGCTAGCTTCGCGACCCGCAGGTAAGTAGCCAAGCGGGCACCAGGCTATGCAGACAACATCGCAGCCAGACAGCCACTCTCGCATGACACATCGCAGCCAGGCAGCCACATTGCAGCCAGGCAGCCACATCTCATCTCGGCCATCTCGGCAAGCCTCCCAGCCAATGTCGCTGCCACGTAGCACGGTGCTTCGCAGCCACTCTCGCACGCAGCTAGCTGCCTGGCAGACCTTGCCCCTCCCTCCCCTTGCAGACGTAGCAACCAGCCTCGAGATCGCAACGCAATACCCGCACGCTCAGCCACGCATCCCACGCAACGAGCTAGCGACGTAGTCTACTTTGACCCACCTCTATGCCTTTGACACGTCGAAACCACCATCTCCGAGCCTGTCCTCCCACATCAGCTCCTACATCTACATCCTCTGTTGGTGAGTGCATCTTGTACCCACCATACATTGCTCCTCCCTTGACAACTTGTCACCCTTTGTTTCGCAGGTCCTCTACACATTCCTTTACCCTCCTTCCTCCTTCACTCCCCTTCCCTGTCCCCCCCCCCCCGCCCCTCCCTCCCCTACCCTCTCTCCCTACCCTCCCCTACCTTCACCACCCTGTACCCTCCCCATTGCAACCCGGCCCACTCCAAAGGTAAGAGCCAACTGGGATGAAGCATGGAGGAGCACAGAAGAGCAGGGAGCAAGCGGTGAGTGGCCACCCCTCGCCTTTTAGGGCCCTTTCACAGCATACACAGCTAGCATGCGCCGTGTTTGCTGCAGGTCTGACGGAGTTTGCAGCAGGTCTGAGGGACCCTCCCTCCCTCCCTCCCTCCCTGCCTCCCTCCCTCCCTCCCTCCCTCCCTCCCTCCCTCCCTCCCTCCCTCCCTCCCTCCCTCCCTCCCTCCCTCCCTCCCTCCCCTCCCTCCCTCCCTCCCTCCCTCCCTCCCTCCCTCCCTCCCTCCCTCCCTCCCTCCCTCCCTCCCTCCCTCCCTCCCTCCCTCCCTCCCTCCCTCCCTCCCTCCCTCCCTCCCTCCCTCCCTCCCTCCCTCCCTCCCTCCCTCCCTCCCTCCCTCCCTCCCTCCCTCCCTCCCTCCCTCCCTCCCTCCCTCCCTCCCTCCCTCCCTCCCTCCCTCCCTCCCTCCCTCCCTCCCTCCCTCCCTCCCTCCCTCCCTCCCTCCCTCCCTCCCTCCCTCCCTCCCTCCCTCCCTCCCTCCCTCCCTCCCTCCCTCCCTCCCTCCCTCCCTCCCTCCCTCCCTCCCTCCCTCCCTCCCTCCCTCCCTCCCTCCCTCCCTCCCTCCCTCCCTCCCTCCCTCCCTCCCTCCCTCCCTCCCTCCCTCCCTCCCTCCCTCCCTCCCTCCCTCCCTCCCTCCCTCCCTCCCTCCCTCCCTCCCTCCCTCCCTCCCTCCTCCCTCCCTCCCTCCCTCCCTCCCTCCCTCCCTCCCTCCCTCCCTCCCTCCCTCCCTCCCTCCCTCCCTCCCTCCCTCCCTCCCTCCCTCCCTCCCTCCCTCCCTCCCTCCCTCCCTCCCTCCCTCCCTCCCTCCCTCCCTCCCTCCCTCCCTCCCTCCCTCCCTCCCTCCCTCCCTCCCTCCCTCCCTCCCTCCCTCCCTCCCTCCCTCCCTCCCTCCCTCCCTCCCTCCCTCCCTCCCTCCCTCCCTCCCTCCCTCCCTCCCTCCCTCCCTCCCTCCCTCCCTCCCTCCCTCCCTCCCTCCCTCCCTCCCTCCCTCCCTCCCTCCCTCCCTCCCTCCCTCCCTCCCTCCCTCCCTCCCTCCCTCCCTCCCCTCCCTCCCTCCCTCCCTCCCTCCCTCCCTCCCTCCCTCCCGCGAATTGCTACAGGTCTGACGGTCGCACCTAGTACCCTCCCTCCCAGCAGCCAAGAGCAAGCCCCCCACCCTTTACCAACCTACCATGGCGCTACCCACCACCTCTCCCAAACACACCCCCTCGTCCCCCTCATCACCCTTTTTGCTAGTGAAAGGCTACAAGTCGCTACAGGTTAGGAGTGAGTGGTTACCAGTAAGTGGCTAACACCTGTTTCCTAGCCTGATCTACTACGTCACGTGCACGCCCCTTGGCTGCAGGTCTGATGGGCACCGCCGCTCCCCTTTCCTTTCCCCTACACAACCACCCCTCCCCAACTCATCCTCCCCCGCTCCCTCCCCCGCCCCTACCCCCGCCCATGCCCTCACCCTATCCTAGCCTTCCAGCCTCAACCCTTCCCCTCCCCACCCCTCACATGTGTAATTTCACATCCTCGTCCTAGGACAGGAGCGTCAGAAGCACAGGTTAAACTCCTTAGTGCACATTCGTACTCTACACGATTACATCGCTCTCCTTTGCTCCGGTGAGTGGTTAGCCCCCTACCTGCCTGCCTTCTCGTCTGCCATTGCATGTGATCTGTTGCCTCCTGTTAGGCATGTCGTCGTTACTGTGATTGCTCATCCTTAGCTGCCCGTTGGTTGCATGCAGTAGGAGGCAGCTGAGCATATACAATGAAACATGGCATACTCCCTCCGCCGCCCTTGCAAGGTAAATGCCATTGGCATGTGACTTGTGACTGCCAGGTAGACAGGTTTCCATGCAGTTTAGTAAGAGTACCACTTGCCTTGCTGCTGCTGCTGGCTACCAGTGGCTACCAGTGGCTACCAGTGGCTACAGGTAAGGAGTGAGTGGCTACAGGTAAGTAGTTAGTGGTTACCTCCGTCATCGCAAGCACGTGCCTTGTTTGATGCAGGTTACTTCTGCCCCTCCGCCCCTTACCCCTAACCCTACCCTGTCCCTTCGCCACCACCTCCAAGTTCCCCCCCAACCTACTTCTCTCTCCCCTTCGCAAGCACCCCCCTTCGCAAGCACCCCCCTCTGTCATCGCAACCTTTGTCAGCCTACTTCTCCCTCCCCTTCGCAAGCACCCCCCTCTGTCATCGCAAGCACGTCCCTTCACCACCACCTCCAAGTTCCCCCCCAACCTACTTCTCCCTCTCCTTCACCTCCCCCCAACCTGGCTGCCCCCTCCCTACCCTAATAAGCAGCCACGAACAAGGCTCTTCCCTTCACCCCCAACCAGCAAGGACACGTCAAGCCCAGCCCAGCCCAGCCCAGCCCTACTCTCCCACCCTGCAGCTCCTTCTGAGGTGAGGACAAAGGATGAGGGTTGTAATGGATGGCTGCTACACCTGCCCCTACATCTGCCAGCCCTACATCGCCCCCGCTCCCTGCCCCCACCCTGCCCCCGCCCATGCCCCCAACCCATGCCCCCAACCTAACCCAGCCCCGCCCAGCCCAACCCTCTCTGCCTCCCGCCTCCCTGCCTCCCGCCTTCCACATCCTACCCCCCCTCCCCGCTTTCACTCCACCACTCCTCCCCCAGCAGCAGTCATCAAGCAGCCAAAAGGTAGGTAGGTGCTACAGTGCCCCTACTATATCTGCTGCTGCTGCTTCTGCTGCTGCCCCCCTGCTGCTGTTGCTGCCCCCCTGCTGCTGCTGCTGCAATTTGTCAGTGCTGATAGTTTGTCAGTGCTGCTGCAATTAGTCAGTGCTGATTTGTCTGTGCTGATAATTTGTCAGTGCTGACTACTGTCAGAGCTGATAATTTGTCAGTGCTGATAATTTGTCAGTGCTGATAATTTGTCAGTGCTGATAATTAATCAGTGCTGACTAGTTGTCTGTGCTGACAATTTGTCAGTGCTGATTACTGTCAGTGCTGACTAGTTGTCAGTGTTGACTAGTTGTCAGTGTTGACTAGTTGTCAGTGCTGATAATTGTTAGTGCTGATTAGTTGTCAGTGCTGACTAGTTGTCAGTGCTGACTAGTTGTCAGTGCTGATAATTTGTCAGTGCTGACTAGGTGTCAGTGCTGATAATTTGTCAGTGCCGACTACTGTCAGTGCTGATAGTTTGTCAGTGCTGATAATTTGTCAGTGCTGATAATTTGTCAGTGCTGATAATTTGTCAGTGCTGATTATTTATCAGTGCTGATAATTTGTCAGTGCTGACTAGTTGTCAGTGCTGATAATTTGTCAGTGCTGACTAGTTGTCAGTGCTGACTAATTGTCAGTGCTGATTACTGTCAGTGCTGACTAGTTGTCAGTGCTGATGATTTGTCAGTGCTGACAATTTGTCAGTGCTGATTACTGTCAGTGCTGACTAGTTGTCGGTGCTGACTAGTTGTCAGTGCTGATGATTTGTCAGTGCTGATTACTGTCAGTGCTGATAATTTGTCAGTGCTGATAATTTGTCAGTGCTGATTATTTATCAGTGCTGATAATTTGTCAGTGCTGATAATTTGTCAGTGCTAATAGTTTGTCAGTGCTGATAATTTGTCAGTGCTGATAATTTGTCAGTGCTGATTATTTATCAGTGCTGATAATTTGTCAGTGCTGATAATTTGTCAGTGCTGATTACTGTCAGTGCTGATAATTTGTCAGTGCTGACTAGTTGTCAGTGCTGACTAGTTGTCAGTGCTGATATTTTGTCAGTGCTGATAATTTGTCAGTGCTGATTATTAATCAGTGCTGATAATTTGTCAGTGCTGATAATTTGTCAGTGCTGATAATTTGTCAGTGCTGATAATTTGTCAGTGCTGATTACTGTCAGTGCTGACTAGTTGTCAGTGTTGACTAGTTGTCAGTGCTGATAATTTGTCAGTGCTGATAATTGTTAGTGCTGATTAGTTGTCAGTGCTGACTAGTTGTCAGCTCTAATAATTGTCAGTGCTTACTAATTGTCAGTGCTGACTAGTTGTCAGTGCTGATAATTGTCAGTGCTGATTAGTTGTCAGTGCTGACTAGTTGTCAGCTCTAATAATTGTCAGTGCTTACTAATTGTCAGTGCTGACTAGTTGTCAGTGCTGATAATTGTCAGTGCTGATTAGTTGTCAGTGCTGACTAGTTGTCAGCTCTGATAATTGTCAGTGCTGATAGTTTGCCTGTGCAAACTAGTTGTCAGTGCTGATAATTGTCAGCTCTGATAATTGTCAGTGCTGACTAGTTGTCAGCTCTGATAATTGTCAATGCTGACTAGTTGTCATTGCTGATAATTGCCAGCTCTGATAATTGTCAATGCTGATAATTACTTGTGCTGGTAACTGTCAGTGCTGAATATTGCCAGTGCTAACTAGTTGTCGGTGCTTATGATTGTCGGTGCTGATTAGTTGTCAGAGCTGTTATGGTTGCAAGTGCTTACTAGCGGTCATTTATGAATGGTTGTTAGTGCTGAATGGTTGCAAGTGTTATGTATGGAACAATTTGTAAGTATTCTGCGCCATCCAGTTCTGATCCGTATTATCTATGTAATAGATATTCATTACCAATCCGTTCCGTAGTCCTAGCCCTAGCCCTGGCCTTGACCTTAGCCCTAGCCCTAACCTTAACCCACCTTCACATTGTCCCTAAGCCCAGCCTCAACCCTTATCCTAACCCACGCTCGTATTATCCCTTAGTCTAGCCCTAACCCTAGCCCGTCACTTGCCCTAACCCTAACTTTTACCTTAACCCTTGCTTAGCCCTAGCCCCAGCCCATCACTAGCCCTAGCCCTACAAACATACAGTAATAAATGGATCGGTACTTACAGGCGTTCATTAATTACTGAAAGACTGTATGTACTGACAGGCCATCTGGCAAACGTTACCGTCATTCAGTACTGAAAAGCAATATGTATCAAAAAGTCAAAAATCATGGTCATTCAGTACTGAAAGGTATTCAGTACTGACAAATATTCAGTACTGACAAGCGGTCAGTGCTGATAGGCATTAAGCCTAGGCATTCAGCACTGAATGACAGGCACACGGTATCTCATCAACCACTTGAATTTGAATTTTTTTTCCAAGTGCGTTGGCTTGCAAATGGACAAAGGAAGCCAGCCAGCTAAAAAAAAAGTACCCTTAAGTGGCACCAATAGTGGCATCTTTTACACGAGTGATTCAGGGTCACAGCCCTACACCTGGTCCAACAACTCCCCAACGACTGAGAATTACACTTTGGCCCAAGAGAGTCGTGTCCTTCCCAATATCACAGCAACCTACATACCAAGTTTCAGACCTTAACTCTCAAGTTTTACCAGCCAGCCAGCCGCTATTTTGCACGGGTGCGTGGCTCCTACAAATTAATCCCTGCGTCCGTCCCTGCGTGTTGACCGACCTTGTCCGATCGGGCTGAAATTTTGATAGATGGTAGTTTGCAGAATATAAAACATATTTTTCAGAAACAATATTTTAAGAAAATCAAAGGCGGCTGCGCTGTAGCCCTGTGGCTAGAGTGCAGGGATAAGTGCAGGGATAGGTTGCGGGCCACAGCGCAACAGCTTTTGGATTTTTCCAAATATTTTTCTTGAAAAATATGTTTTATTTTCTGAAAACTGTCATCTATCAAATTTTCAGCCCGATCGGACAAGGTCGGTAGAACGCAGGGACAAACGCAGGGACTAGATTGTAGGAGTGATTGATATCTCCCGCCAGGATGAGTGAGCCGGGCAGGTGGCCCGCGGCTGTTTGTATGTGTTCTTGCATTTTCCTTCGCAGTAGTAGCGCGTCCCCGTTATTTCCCGACGGCCGGTACGTGGCGATGATGGTGAGCTGTTCGCACTGGTGTTGGTTGAGGGTCAGGATGACGCATCGTCACTCCTACAAATTAATCCCTGCGTCCGTCCCTGCGTGTTGACCGACCTTGTCCGATCGGGCTGAAATTTTGATAGATGGTAGTTTGCAGAATATAAAACATATTTTTCAGTAATAATATTCTAAAAAATTCAACTAAAAAGTAAAGTAATAATATTCTAAAAAAATCCCTGCACTCATCCCTGCACTCTAGCTACAGGGCCACAACGCAAATTCACTGCGCTGTGGCCCTGTAGCTAGAGTGCAGGGATGAGTGCAGGGATAGGTTGCGGGCCACAGCGCAACAGCTGTTGATTTTTTAAAAATATTTTTCTTGCAAAATATGTTTATTTTTTGCAAACTACCCTCTATTAAAATTTCAGCCCGATCGGACAAGGTTGGAAACACGCAGGAACGGACGCAGGGATTACGTTCTAGGAGTGGTGCGTTTACCTCAGCATTAATGCTCGGTGACAGCATAGTGGCTTGCATTTGGATGGCTAGGTTGTGTTTGATGCCTATTAGTACTTCACTGTGGCCTCTGTGTCGGTGTGTCGTATAGTCTGGCATGACTCTCTTTAGCCAGCCAGAGCCTGGATGGTTGCTCTTGGGTTGGGTCATGGTTTCGGTTAGGATCAGGATGTCCGGGTTGTGTTGATGCACAAGGTTTAGGACGTCGTTCCTGGACCTATGGAGGCTTCTGACGTTCAGGGTCGTAAGTGTAATATGTTGTCGATTGTGTGTTGGTTGCGGCTGCCGGGTTGGCAAGGTGCTGTGTTGTGGGTGTGGTCCTGGGTGCTCAGGTAGGTTATCGGTGGGGGGTGGCGGTGTGGTGGGGATGGCGGCAGGGGGTGGAGTGGGGGCTGTGTTTAGGTATCTGTACATCAGGGTCTGTGTGCGCGAGTCCTTGGTTTGCGCTCTTGGCTTGGTCCGTCGTTTGTCTACGATGGTGCCCGATGACTTGGGCCGTTTACTGCTGCTTGACCGGTCATGAGTGGGGAGAGTGACTGTGGGAGCGACCCGGCGCAGTCACGGCCGGGCCTGCTCGTCTATCGGGTGGGCGTCTTCTGTGGCTGTCAGTATGCGCTTACAACTCGTTGGTTGTGTAGTGGCGATGTTGGGTAGCGGCCGGTCTGTTCGGGGGTTGTGCGCGGGTTGTGTGCCCAGGTCTTGGGTAGTAAGGTCGATGTGGGTGGTACGTAGATGTTGTTCCAGCTGCTCCGTTGTGGCGCGCCTTGTAGGGTCAGCTAGCCAGCATAGTGAATCGATGAGGTTAGTATTAGCCGCATCGCCCCTTTTGATTTGAACGAGTGTACCCTTCAGCTGAAGTCAGTCTTCCGGGGTGTCCAATCGACTTGGGCGACCTCGTTCCGAACCCAGCCATTGCCATGCATTGTCGATGTGGCGGATGGTGGTAGCATGGTTGTGGGTGATGAGAATGGCGGCTGTGTTGGTGTAGCTCTCCGGATGTTGTTGTTGGTAGTGGTTGTGGTTAAAGGGCATAGGTGGAGGTCCTTGTGGTGGTGGTATAGGTAGTGGTTTATGGTGGAGATGGTGAAGTTGCCAGATTCCTCAAAATTGTGTGGGAGGCAGTTGCGTAGTGGTATCAGCCTATGCTCCTGCCTTGCCTGATTGGCTAGGTCCTGGATGTGTGTAGCAAGTACTTTGCAGTGTGTGATAACACTCCTACAACTTAATCCCTGCGTCCGTCCCTGCGTGTTGACCGACCTTGTCCGATCGGGCTGAAATTTTGATAGATGGTAGTTTGCAGAAAATAAAACATATATTTCAGAATAAATAGCTTAAAAAATCAAAGGCGGCTGCGCTGTGGCCCTGTGGCTAGGGTGCAGGGATGAGTGCAGGGATAGGTTGCGGGCCACAGCGCAACAGCTGTTGATTTTTATCCAATATTTTTCTTTTGCAAAATATGTTTATTTTTTTGCAAACTACCATCTATTAAAATTTCAGCCCGATCGGACAAGGTTGGTAAACACGCAGGGACCGACGCAGGGATTACGTTCTAGGAGTGAACGTCCTCAGGCCTGATCATTGGTTTTCCCATGGCCATGTTAAGGGCGTGCACTAGACAACATTGTTTGTATTGCCTTTCCATGTAACAGTGGGACGGGTTCTGGTTGTCTTCTTTGTGGCTGATGATGTGGCTTATACCTTGTCGGGTGGTGGCCATGGTTTGGGCTGGTGTAGCTGCTGGGTCAGGTGCAATGACGAACACCTCGTGGAAGTGGTTCGTGAAGGAGCGCGACAGCTCGCAAGTGGTTATAGCTGATTTACTGGAGCTGCCACCCAACTTCCTGAGTGCCATGCTGTGGCCGTTCGTTTTGCACAGAAAGTTGAGTGTGGCGTACTCTATCGCTATGGTGTCGAGATTATCGTCCTTCCAATCGTCTGTGGTGCGTAGCTGAGCAACACTCCTAAGAGTGAGGCCGTACTTAGTCCTCAGGTAGAGGTGTATGACCTCATCGCTGAAGGCGCCCCCGTCCCCTCGTACGGTATGCCACGCCTTCTTGTCGCCTTCGTCGTGCAATGTGTTCTGCCAGGTTATCCAAGAATTATTTAAGCCCTCAGGCTTCACCCATGGCTTGCCAGCTGCATTGTTTAGGGAGTGGGCCTGGCAGTTGCGGTTTACCTGTGCTTCAAAAAACAGGGGGTTAGGGTTAACTTCTGGATGATGCTGCTCATAGTGGGATGGGCCTGGGTTGGCTTCAATATCACCTCCTGCTAGCAACAGCCAGCCTATATAGAGCAAGTAGATAGCACTGTAGCAGGGGGACATGCCGCCAAGGCAATGGGCTAGCTTGGTTGATAGGGCTGGGATGCCCATGCGGGTAGGCAGATCAGGCATGCGGTTGATGCGCAGCTTGTGTATTGTGTACCGTTGCAAGGTCGCGTTGTATTGGTGAACTAGGATGCTGGTGCTTTCTGGGTTGGATGTGTAGGGGCCATGCGACTGCCAGCTAGTGAGGGCTGCTGACAAGTGCATCAAGGCAGTATGACGTTCCACTGAGCCATCAAGGTAGAGGTACAAGGTGTAGGCAGATCCAACAGAGATCGCTCTCCATGTCCTGATTTTCTTGAGGTGTCGTCGGAGGCAAGCTCTAGATTGGGAAGGGGTAATAGCAAGGGGCGGGGGGGTGGGGGGTAAGCCCCTCATAAGAGCTTAATAAGAGCATAATGGCGATGTGTGTCATCCAACTGAGTGTCTCGTGTCCGTGGTCATAGCTCGGCATGGTGCTAGTGTCTATAGTGTCAGCTGTTTGGATGTGTCGCGGGGTGCCTCCCCTGCCTCGTCGGTGTAGTTGTCCATCCTCAGCCTTGTTGTTGTAGGCATGGCGGTACCTGATGCGGGGCAGAGCACCAGCATGGGCAGCATGCATGGCTGCTCCTGGCAGCGTCACGGGCTGAACACATCGTTGCACACTCTCTGCCGTATTGTTGTATGCATGGCGGTACCTGATGCGGGGCAGAGCACCAGCATGGGCAGCATGCGTGGCTGCTCCTGGCAGTGTGGTGGGCTGAACACACCGCTGCGCACTCTCTGACTTGTTGTTGTAGGCATGAGGGTACCTGATGCGGGGCAGCAGGCCAGCATGAGCAGCATGCGTGGCTGCTCCTGGCAGCGTGGTGGGCTGAACGCACCGCTGCGCACCCTCTGACTTGTTGTTGTGGGCATGAGGGTACCTGTTGCGGGGCAGCAGGCCAGCATGGGCAGCATGCGTGGCTGCACCTGGCAGCGTCATAGGCTTAACACATCGCTGCACACTCTCTGCCATGTTGTTGTAGGCATGGCGGTACCTGATGCGGGGCAGAGCACCAGCATGGGCAGCATGCGTGGCTGCTCCTGGCAGTGTGGTGGGCTGAACACACCGCTGCGCACTCTCTGACTTGTTGTTATAGGCATGAGGGTACCTGATGCGGGGCAGCAGGCCAGCATGGGCAGCATGCGTGGCTGCTCCTGGCAGCGTGGTGGGCTGAACGCACCGCTGCGCACCCTCTGACTTGTTGTTGTGGGCATGAGGGTACCTGTTGCGGGGCAGCAGGCCAGCATGCGCAGCATGCGTGGCTACACCTGGCAGCGTCATGGGCTGAACACATCGCTGCACACTCTCTGCCGTGTTGTTGTAGGCATGGCGGTACCTGATGCGGGGCAGCAGGCCAGCATGGGCGGCGGCAACAGCCTGGGCTGGCAGGTGGTGGTGAGGCAGAGCGCCCTGTAACATGCCGGTCTGCATGTCTACACACTCCTACAAATCAATCCCTGCGTCCGTCCCTGCGTGCTGACCGACCTTGTCCGATCGGGCTGAAATTTTGATAGATGGTAGTTTGCAGAAAATAAAACATATTTTTCAGAATAAATACTAAAAAAATGAAAGGCGGCTGCGCTGTGGCCCTGTGGCTAGAGTGCAGGTGTAACGGAGCTGAGACCAGGGATGCTTGTGAGGGCGGGAGAGCGAGACAGGACCCGGGGTCAGATAGAGTTCTGAGCCAAGGTTACAACATAGCAGAGATGACCAACAGAGCACGGCTTACCTGTGAGGGCGGGAGAGCGAGACAGGACCCGGGGTCAGATAGAGTTCTGAGCCAAGGTTACAACATAGCAGAGATGACCAACAGAGCACGGCTTACCTGTGAGGGCGGGAGAGCGAGACAGGACCCGGGGTCAGATAGAGTTCTGAGCCAAGGTACCTGTCTCTGCCCTCACAGAGCCTTAAGTACTCAAAACCATTCACATTCTTAGTCATCCACGTGTAAAGGGAAAAGGTGTACGTAAACTGTGAACTTCTGTGCTCGGTGCATCGGCCTAGGTTCGGAGCACCTTGCACAGAGAACAACAGAAGCAACCACTGTAAGAAAAGAACAAGTACTCAGTTCGCTAAAGATCAGACATGCAAGTCAGTTAAAAAGATGCAAGCCGTCCATGCTGCGCATGTCCACTACATTCACCCCCCCTGGAAGAAAGATGTTTAGCCTCTAAACATGCTACCTGCGCTTCTTGGGAGCCTTAGCTTGCTTGCACTGATGACAAAGCCAGGCACCACGAGGCACAGAACGAAGTGGGGGTGACAGGCACGTGATGTGAAAACCCTTGTCGCATTGATCACAAAGCAACATTGGAGGCCGCGGTGAACGGCTGGCGCAGACTTGGCAGGCAGGGTCGTCGTCAACCGGGGCATGATGGCGGGCGGTGTAATCCCGGATTAAGGCGGCGACCGCGTCCTGCTGCGCGAGTGCTGGGCCCCACTCCCAGGAGTTGAAGGAGTCGTCGTAGCCAGCCCACTTGATGAGGTACTGAAAAGCGTGTTGCGCGTCATTCCAGCGACGACCAAGGATGGCTTCCACCGTGAAGTACGCCTCGCCATCGATGATCACGGGCGAAGGCTGAAGCTCCACGGCGCGCTCAGGGAAAGAGGAGGAGGAAAGGTAGGGCCGTAGGCGGCTGATGTGGAAGGTGGGGAGGATACGCATGGAGGAAGGGAGGTCGAGCTTGTAGGAGACCGGGGAGTGCTTGGCCAGGACCTTGAAGGGCCCCACAAAGCGAGGCTGGAGCTTGGCGCTGTTGACAGCAGTCTGCAGGTTCAGGTTGGCACAGCTGAGCAGCACCAGATCACCGACCTCAAACTCCTCATGGCGGCGGTGCTGGTCAGCATGCAGCTTCTGGCTGTCAATGGAGCGTTGCAGGGCTGAGCGGGCGGCGGTAAGGTTGTTGCGCATGGAGGTGACGAAGTCCTCAGCTGCCTGGCTGGGCACAAGGGTGGGAGGGGGGAGCAAGAGAGCAGAGGGTGTGGTGGGGTGTTGGCCGTAGTTGAGGTAGAAGGGGGTGAATCCGGTGCCAGCGTGCTCAGAGCTGTTGTAGGCAAACTCCACGGCTGCAAGGTGCTGGTCCCAATCAGACTTGTGGTCGTTGACGTAGGGCCGCAGCATGTCCTCCACGGTGCGCTTGGCGCGTTCTGTCTGGCCGTCGGTCTGGGGGTGGTAGGCAGAGGAGAGGAGGAGCCGGGTGCCGGTGAGGTGGAAGAGGGAGGTCCAGAAGTCAGATGTGAACTTGGGGTCACGGTCAGAGATGATGGCCTCCGGCAGGCCGTGGTGCTTGAAGATGTGGTCAAAGAAGAGGCGGGCGGTGTCGTGAGCGGTGGCGGTGGTGGTGGTGGGGATGAGGTGGATCATCTTGCTGAGCTTGTCGACGATGGTGAAGATCATGGTGTGGCCGCGGGGAGTGGCTGGAAGGGGCCCAATGAAGTCCATGCTGAGCTGCTGCCAATTGCGGGAGGGGATGGGGTGGGGCTGTAGCAGGCCAGGGGGCAGCTGGTTGGTGGCCTTGTTGCGCTGGCACTTGTCGCATGTGCGCACGTAGTCCTGGACGGTCTTGTGCATCTGCGGCCAATAGGAGTGACGCTGCAGCCGCTCCAGAGTCTTGGCACGCCCTAGGTGGGCAGCGGTGTGGGCGTCATGAGCTTCATGCAACAGCTGGGCGCGGAGAGGGGAGGAGGGAATGTAGAGGCGGGGAGGGGTGGAGGTGGTGTAGAGGCGGCCTTCAATGACCTGCAGGTGGGTAGGGCTGGAGGGTGAAGGAGGGGAGAGGGCCTGGGACAGGGCTGCTTGGTAGGCCAGGTCTTCGGGCGCATGGCGGTCAAAGGTGGAGAAGAAGGAGGGGTCAGGGTCAACGATGGAGAGGGCGGTGAGTTGGTGGTCAGGGCGACGGGAGAGGGCGTCTGGCACGGTGTGGTGCTTGCCAGCCTTGTGCACAAAGGTGATGTCAAACTCCGCAAGGCGCTGGGTCCACCGCAACTGGCGCCCAGTGAGGTTGGACTGGGTGAGCACATGGGTGGTGGCGCTGTTGTCAGTCTCCACAATGAAGGGGCGACCCAGTAGGTAGTGGCGCCAGGTGGTGAGGGCATGGAGCACAGCCAGGAGCTCACGCTCATGGGCTGGGTAGTTGACCTGAGCCGGGTTGAGCTTGCGGCTCTCGTAGGCCACCACGTACTCGGCGCCGGAGGAGTCCTGTTGGGTAAGCACGGCACCAATGGCAAAGAGGGAGGCATCAGTCTTGACAGTGAAGGGGAGGGAGAAGTCAGGGGGACGCACGACGGGGGAGCTGGCCATGGCTGCCTTGATGTCGGCAAAGGCACACTGCTCAGCCTCGCCCCAACGCCATGGCTGCTCATCACGCAGCAGGTCGGTGAGAGGGAGAACACGGTGGGCATGGTGGTGTAGGAGACGCCGGTATTAGTTGGCGGTGCCGAGGAACGACCGTAGCTGGTGCTTGTCCAGTGGAGCAGGCCAGTCCAACACAGCCTTGACCTTGGTGGGGTCAGGCTGAATGCCGGCGGCGGAGACGATGTGGCCCAGGAAGTCCACGGTGTCCAGCCAGAATGCGCACTTGGCCAGGTTGGCGCACAGCTGGTGCTCCCGCAAGAGAGAGAGGGTAAGGTGGAGGTGGCGCTCGTGGTCAGCGGCTGACTTGGAGAACACAAGGATGTCGTCCAGGTAGACAAGCGCAAAGTCATCTAGGTGGGGCTTGAAGACATCGTTCATCAGCTGCTGGAAGGTGGCAGGGGCATTGCAAAGACCAAAGGGGAGGACAGTGAATTCATAGTGCCCGTACCGGGTGCGGAAGGCGGTCTTGGGGATGTCGTCCTCAGCCACCCTGATCTGGTGATACCCAGACCGGAGGTCGATCTTGGAAACGACCTGGGCACCTGACAGCTGGTCCAGCAGATCATCGATGCGGGGGAGGGGGTAACGGTTCTTGAGGGTCTGCTGGTTGAGGGCACGGAAGTCCACACAGAGGCGCAGGCTGCCGTCCTTCTTGCGCACAAACAACACAGGGGCAGCAAATGGGGAGGTGGATGGCCGGATGAAACCCTTAGCCAGGAGGTCGTCCAGCTGCTTCTTCAGCTGGTCCAACTCTGGCTGCGACATGCGGTAGATGGGACGGGGGGAGGGGGCAGGACCGGTGAGATGGATGGTGTGGTCCACGGAGCGGCGGGGCATGTCCTGGACTGCAGGCAGCTCCTTGGGAAAGACAGAGGGGTATTGCTGCACCAGTGCTGCCGCCTTGGGGTGGAGAGGGGGTGGATCAGGGGCAGGGGCGGAGGAAGAGGGTGAGGTAGAGGGGTTGGGCTGCTGGGTGAGCAGGGCCATGAAGACCTCATCATGCCGCGCTGCCCGGCGGAAGCGTGGCGCCGACAGCAGGTTTAGCTGATCCGCTTGGAGTGGGGTGAGTGGGGGTGGGGTCAGGGTGTGGGTGGAGCCGGCGTGATCCAGGCGTACGACGTTGTTGATCCAGTCCACACACGGGTTCTTGGCTGCCAGCCACGGCTTGCCGAGGACGATGTCAAAGGAAGGGTTAGGGATGTTTGCCATGGAGAGCTGTAAGCGATCGCGGTAGGTACCCATGCGGATGGAGCACGGCGAGAGGGTGTAGGTGGGTAGGGTAGTGTGTTTGGGGCCTGGAAGGAGGAGGCGACGGGGGGAGAGGGTGGTAGCCAAGTGCAGCCCATTGCGCATGAGGTACTAGCTGGCTGACGATGTTCCCGGTGGCGCCGCTGTCCACCATGAACCTGGCTGGGTGACCAGCAAAGGTGCCATGGAGGATGATCAGCTCTGAGGAGGGGCTGCTGCCACTGGCTGAAAGGGAAGTGAGCACGATGGGGGAGGGCGCAGCAGCGGGGGAAGGGGTGGGGGTAGGGGTGGGAGTGGGAGTGGGCGGGGAGGTGTGGGAACGACAAGGAGCAGGATGGGGACACGGAGGGGCAGGGGGAGAAGGTAAGGACCGGGGAGCGAGAGCATCGGCCGGCGGCTGGTCCTGAACAGCCAGCACGGCAAAGGAGTTGACATGGAGGAAGGCAGGTGCATCAGCATTGGCACGCTGCAACACAGCTGGGCGGGCTGTCCGGCCAGGCTGGGGAGGGCGAGGAGGGCTGCCACCTAGAGCTGCAGGTAGGGGCAGGGAGAACCGCACGACCTTACGAGGTCGTCCCGGTGGCGTGGAGCCAGCCACAGAAGGCTGCTTCAGAATGCTGCCAGCAGGTCTAACATGCTGCAGGGGTAAGGGCATGGATCTGACAACCTGCAGGGAGGGCCGGCCAGCAGTGTCCACCTTACCAGTGTACGGCTGGCAGGTGGAATGCAGACCAGGGTAGGAGGGTGCAGGGGCAGGGAGGAGGAAGTAAGGTGCGCGGTGGGGACGAGCGCACCGGGGAGGACAAGGAGAGGAGGTGGAAAAGCAGAGGGGCTGGGAGGGGGTGGTGAGAGGGGGTGGGAGGGGGTGGGAGGGTCCGGAAGGCGACGTCTAGCGGCGGTCCCCCTTCCGTGGGCCGCTGCTGACGTTTGGGCGGGGAGGGCGGATGGGGCAGTCCTTCATGGTGTGCCCCGCCTTGCGGCAGTAGAAGCACGCCTTGCTGTCCCGCAGAGCCGCACGCTGAGAGATCGGAGAGACGAGTGCCACGGCTGCGGCTTGGGCTGGTGTGGAGCATGGTGTCCAGCTCCATGGGCACCGCGGCAGTCTCAGGGCGGGGAGGGCGGGGAGTGGAGGGAGGGCGATAGGAGGAGCGGGAGGCTGAGGTGGAATATGAGATGGCGTCCACCCGATCCGCGATGGTGGAGGCTTCGGAGAAGGAGGTTGGCTCGCGCAGCTCCAGCTCACGCCGCACTGAGGGCTTGAGGCCCCGGATGAACCGGTCGAGCTGTTCGGCGGGCGAGAGGTTACGCACGGAGCTCGTTTGGGTGAGAGCTGCCAAGCGGTCCCTTGCATGGCGCAGCCGGTTGACAGGCGCGAACTGCCGCTCGAATGCAGCGACAAAGCACGTCCAGGAGGTGAAAGAGCTGACGCTGCTGCGGTACCACACGAGAGCATGGCCGGAGAGGAGGGTGGCGACGTAGACGATCCGTTGGGCGTCCGTCAGCTCGGAGATTGTGAAAAAGAGATCCACTGCGAATAGCCAAGCCGCCACGTCCGTGGTACGGCTTCCAGAAAAAGTGGCGGGTGGATTGGCACGGGGCATACGCTGCTGTGGGGCAGGAGCGGGAGTAGGAGGAGGACCAGGAGCAGGAGCAGGCGCGGGCGCCGCCGGAGTGGTTTGCTGCAGGGACAGTTGCGCGAGCTGCTGTTCCAACCGCTGGATTGTGGCCTGCTGCTCCGAAAATACGCGTTGCATCTGAGCGATCTCTTCCGCGTTCATGGCGGCGCGGGATTAGCGGTGAGAATGCGGAGTGGGAGAGAGGAACGGTGGAGTGGGAGAGACGAGGGAAGAGCACTGCGATTCCCGAGAGAGAAGGCACCAATGTAACGGAGCTGAGACCAGGGATGCCTGTGAGGGCGGGAGAGCGAGACAGGACCCGGGGTCAGATAGAGTTCTGAGCCAAGGTTACAACATAGCAGAGATGACCAACAGAGCACGGCTTACCTGTGAGGGCGGGAGAGCGAGACAGGACCCGGGGTCAGATAGAGTTCTGAGCCAAGGTACCTGTCTCTGCCCTCACAGAGCCTTAAGTACTCAAAACCATTCACATTCTTAGTCATCCACGTGTAAAGGGAAAAGGTGTACGTAAACTGTGAACTTCTGTGCTCGGTGCATCCGCCTAGATTCGGAGCACCTTGCACAGAGAACAACAGAAGCAACCACTGTAAGAAAAGAACAAGTACTCAGTTCGCTAAAGATCAGACATGCAAGTCAGTTAAAAAGATGCAAGCCGTCCATGCTGCGCATGTCCACTACAGCATGGATGAGTGCAGGGATAGGTTGCGGGCCACAGCGCAACAGCTGTTGATTTTTTTAAATACTTTTCTTGCAAAATATGTTTTATTTTGTGCCAACTACCATATATTAAAATGTCAGCCCGATCGGACAAGGTTGGTAAACACGCAGGGACGGACGCAGGGATTAATTTGTAGGAGTGCATGAGTACCCTGCATTTGAGATCTGGCTGGCTGGTCATGCCAGGCTGCAGCAGTGGGGGCTGGCAGGTGGTGGTGAGGCGGAGCGCCATGTACCGTGTCGACCTGCATGTCAACATGGTCAGCTTGCACTTGTGAATTGGCCGGCTGGTCATGCCAGGCTGCAGCAGGGCGGTCTGGCAGGTGGTGGTGAGGCAGAGCGCCATGGGTTGTGCATTCACTCAGGATAAATAAGGCCGACGCGTCAGTCTTTTTTTCATCGGATGGACATTCCGCTCGGATAGAACGATAGAACAGTGAGTTTAAGAGGGACCTCGCTCTGGAACGAAGTCCTAACTCACAGCGGTTGCGGAGATATAACGATCCGCGCGAGAGGTTACCCCCCCCTCCATGTGCGGCTGCGCAGCAAGGGTATAAAGTGCAACTTTGCTGCGCAGCAAGGGTACAAAGTGCAACGTTGCTGCGCAGCAACGGTACAAGTGCCTCGCTGCTGCGCAGCAAAACCAGGCCCTTGCTGCGCAACAACATAAGGCCCTTGCTGCGCAACAACTAAGCTCACCCTTGCTGCGCAACAACATCAGGCCCTTGTTGCGCAACAACTAAGCTCACCCTTGCTGCGCAACAACATCAGGCCCTTGCTGCGCAACAACTAAGCTAACCCTTGCTGCGCAACAACATGAGGCCCTTGCTGCGCAACAACATAAGGCCCTTGCTGCGCAACAACAGAGCTCACCCTTGCTGCGCAACAACATAAGGCCCTTGCTGCGCAACAACTAAGCTAACCCTTGCTGCGCAACAACATGAGGCCCTTGCTGCGCAACAACATAAGGCCCTTGCTGCGCAACAACAGAGCTCACCCTTGCTGCGCAACAACATAAGGCCCTTGCTGCGCAACAACTAAGCTAACCCTTGCTGCGCAACAACATGAGGCCCTTGCTGCGCAACAACATAAGGCCCTTGCTGCGCAACAACAAAGCTCACCCTTGCTGTGCAACAACATAAGGCCCTTGCTGCGCAACAACAGAGCTAACCCTTGCTGCGCAGCTACATCAGGCCCTTGCTGCGCAACAACTAAGCTTACCCTTGCTGCGCAGCAACATCAGGCCCTTGCTGCGCAGCAACTAAGACCTTTGCTGCGCAGCAACTGGGCCTGATTCAGGTTACAAAACTTTCAGGTTGCATGCTGACTTGCATGTAGGTTTCGCTGAGGTACCGCGAAGTAAGGAAAGGATCGCGAAGGAAAGCAGACTGCCCCGCCATAAGGCATGCTGCATATAGCAGCCAGGAGCAGCCAGGAGCAGCCAATCGTCGCCAAAAGGGTAGCTACGAGCCAGCCAGCCGTCGCTAGCCTGTAGCCTCATAGCATTGGCGACCAGCCGTAGGATCTGGAGTCAGCGACAGAAATTGGCAGCAGGTGCAGCAATGCAGCTCGTCTACTTCCTACTTCCTTAGTCCGTCTACTTCCTACTTCCTTAGCCCGTCTACTTCCTACTTCCTTAGTCTACTTTAGTCTACTTCCTACTTCCTTAGCCCGTCTACTTCCTACTTCCTTAGTCTAGCCGAGTCCACCCCACCCCAACGCAGCCCAGCCCAGCCTAGCCTAGCCTAGCCCAACCTGATATGGTCCCATGGGGCATAGGCAGCAAGGCAAAGTGCTTAGCAGTCCCATGATGAGGTGTTAGCCCATAGCAAGGAGGTGCAGCCAGTCCTTGTAGTTGTGCACATAGCATAAGTGGTGTGTAAGGCGTGAGTCGCTGTGTTGTTGTTGTTGTTGTGATGTTGTATTGTTGTGTGGTGTTGTCACCTTGCATCAATGCATGTGCATCAGCAATACATGTGCATCAGTGCATCAGCATCAGTGCATCAGCATCAATGCATGTGCATCAGCAATACAATGTCGTTCGTAGCGGTGTTGCGAGGTGTTCGGGCGTCGTTTCACCAAATCAATTTGTCGCCAAATAGTATCACCATTTGTTTGAGATGCGGCTGTCACCAAATTTGTAGCAGCACCCTCAAGTTCACCATAACTCTATGGTAAAGCTGAAAACAAGCTTTGAGGGTTGCTGCCACGGTGGAGGCTGATGGAAGCGACAGCTGCAGTGCCAGCAGCTCAGCCAGCAGCAGCTCTGATAGCGGTGAGGGCGAGAGTGATAGTGAGGATGATGAGGCTGTGATGGAAGCAGCCACACGCTTTAGTGCTCGAAGGCGGCTGCCCCACTAATGAACAAATACATATGTGTACAATGTGCTATTGCTAGGTGTTGCACTTGGCAACCCTTTGGCTTCGTAGATCTATTGAGAATAAGGAGTCACCAAACATGTATCACTTCAATGTTTGAGCCAGGCGCTGTCACCAAATATGTGCCAATAGGGCCTTTAGGACCGTTTTCTTGGGTTTCACCAAATCAGCGTATCACCAACAGGGCGTATCAGTACAGTATACGTTGTGTAGAGGTGCTGCGAGGTGTTCGGGCGACGATGCATACATGTTGCAGTGGTGTTGCGGGGTGTTGCAAGGTGTATGGGCGTAACGACTCGCAGAACCTGTGCGAGGTGTTTGAGCAAGGTGTGCGAGGTGTTTGAGGTGTTGAGGTGCGCAGCATGTAAACGTTGCTGCGCAGCAACAGGTGTAGACGTTGCTGTGCAGCAAGAGATGTAACGTTGTTGCGCAGCAAGAGATGTAACGTCGCTGCGCAGCAAGATATGTAACGTCGCTGCGCAGCAAGATATGTAACGTCGCTGCTCAGCAAGATATGTAACGTCGCTGCGCAGCAAGATATGTAACGTTGCTGCGCAGCAAGGGTATAAAGTGCAACGTTGCTGCGCAGCAAGAGGTGTCGCGTTGCTGCGCAGCGACGGATGTACCGTTGCTGCGCAGTAAGCGATGCACTTTTCAGGACACTTTTTGTCGGGCCTTTTTCGTCGCGATGGTAGCGAGTTACAACGTAAGATTTGTACCGTTCGAACGGACTAAATGCAAGCTATCCAATGAGCTATGGTCGATCCCATCGCGACCGGTCCTTATTTATCCTGAGTGTGGGGTATGGCCCCAAGGATGTGTGTTGGGGTATAGCCCCTAAGGATGTGTGTTGGGGTATAGCCCCTAAGGATGTGTGTTGGGGTATAGCCCCTAGGGATGTTTGTTGGGGTATAGCCCCTAGGGAGTTGTTCCCTCGGCTCTCCAACCTGGCCTCGGGGTTTTTCCCTCGGCTCTCGAGATCCAACCTGGCCTCGGGGGTTTTCCCTTGGCAATGTGTGCTGCCTAGGGGGTTTTTCCCCCGGCGTGTAGTGTTTGTGGCAATCAAGGCAGGCCAGGACTCCTGTCTGTCTGTCTTGAACATCGTCTGTCTGTCCTAGCGCCGTCTCAGTCCCTCCTGCGCTGTGTCGAGCGCTGTACCTTGCTGTCTCGCCGCCACCCTGTAGGAGCCTTGTGTTGTCGCAGCAATAGTGCAGCTGTAACAGCAATATGAGAACGAGTCTGGCTACTTTGTTGGGCTTACCAGGCATTCGGCTGATGCGGTGTCCCAGTGCGTGGAGGGGGCCCACGCTTCGAGCAGTGTCGTCGTTCCACATATGAGTCGGGCTGAAATGGGGCGTAGATTGCAGTGGTGTACAACGTTACAGCAGGAGGTGGACGGATGTTCGCCAAAACTTCTTCGGTTTTGGCAAACCCCCTGCTTCTGCAGGTGGTTGTGGTGGAAGCAAGAGGGGTGATTGTGGCATGGCTGCTGGAAGGTGACTGCTGGAAGGTCGGGCAAATTCTCCCTCCCACTGTGTGGCTAAATCGCAACCCCGCGGAGGATTTTAACGGTGTGATCTGTCTGCCTAACACGATGGTTTGCACGGAGAGTGAGAAGTCACAGAGACAGCTTGCACGCCACTTTGCACGCCCGTGTGCAAAACATTGAATAACCAAAGAAGCGGGCCGGTTACTTTGGGCTCTCAGTGGATGGGCGGGTAAGGTAGCGGCCGCAAGCGCAAGGCCAACGCTGGGACCAAGACAGGCAGAGATCCAATCCAGACAAACCTAGAGAATAGCAAGGCGAA
>JASKMD010000001.1:790640-872720 GCA_030144725.1 Haematococcus lacustris | reverse complement strand
GAAGGGCAGCCAACAGTGTGAGTGAGGGGGGGGCAGGGGAGGGGGGGGCAGGTGAAAAGGAGCTGGTGTAGGCTCAAGGGTGTGAGGCTGGGACAAGGTGACGACTGAGGTGGGGGCAGGACCTAAGAGGGCGGCCATGATCCTCCTCAATCTCCCTGGCGGCGCTCCTCTCTGACCCGGCCACAGAGTGCTGCAGTGCACCGCCACCTCGCTCTTCTTCTACCTCCCTCCTGCTTACCCCACCAATCCCCTTATGTTGCTGCTTCCCATGTGTCGCCCTCCCCAAGTGGCCATCCGCTCCTCCAGCTATCATGTGCGCTATCCACATTGAAATCGAGTCCAATACAAAACCCCGGTCAGCCAGCTTGCCTGTGCTGAACCATCTCTCCCAACGTAGGCTCAGGGTTGGCTCCTTGGTAAAGGCGTCATGTGGCTCCTTTTGTCAGCCCCAACTGCGTGCATACATGCACAAGGAGGACTCTCCTGTCTAGCTTGATGAAGTGAATCCCCACCTTCACCATGGGGGTGAGGGTGAAGGGTTGTGGGCAGCTGAGGGTCCGGGACTTCCCCTACGCCGGCCATGCTTTGATTGCCCTAGCGCAGGTGGGGTGGGGGTGTGTTGCCAATGCTCTTGACACCGGCGCACATGCACCGCATGGCGCATGCGGTAGGGCAGATGCAGGGTGTCTTGCAAGAAAATGTCATTCCTACATGCCCAACAGTCGACAGTGCTTGGCGGCCTCAGTCTTGAGCTCATCCACGCACTTCTCGTGCTGTTTGTAGGCTGGCAGCTCTGAGCTGTCAGCATTGAGGCCGTACCCACACCACAGCTTGATAAACAGTTGAGCTTTCAACCCGCTCCAACCTGGTGGGGCCCTGGCTGACTTGGCGTGCAGCTTGACAAATCGCTCTGCATGTGCATGAGGGCTTGAAAGCAAGGCCATGACGGTCAAGTCAAGCCAGGGTCAGTTCATGGTCAGTCAGGGTCAGGGCAGTCCGGAGTCTATGCACCACCATCACCCAAGGAATTTGGCGCCGAAGGCCTTGCGGTCGCCTTGCAAACCAACCCATCGTTTTCTTACGTCGTCATGTGGGGTCGAACCCGTGACCTTCCACTCGTTGCGGAATCACCCACTATCGCAGGAGCATAACTAGGTTCAGGTTAGTCAATAGTGTTCTGGGGGTAGAGTCAGGCGTTCCCAACTACCTGAAAACCAAGAGTAAACAGAGGAGACTCAAAGCTACGAGATGGCAGATGTTACGGTGCGAGGCACGAGCGTTCCCCATGCCATGTAATGGTAACCCTGCGCTCGCGATCGGTCCAAGAGTGTGACGACGACCAATGACCGGTGTCAAACGCTGGGTTCGACTCCCAGGCGGACGTCCTGTGCTAGCACGCGCAGCTCTAACGAACATCTGCCCTCGTCCGTTGAATTGGTCTAGTCACTCCGCGAGAATAGAGAAGTGCCACCGCAACAGCGGTGGTTTCCGACCAACCCCGCTACGCGATTTCTGGAAGGACATCGACATCAGCACTACCTGTAGGGACTACATGTCGAACGGGGACGCAATCACCATGGCGGAGGCCGAGCTGGCAGCCCTCGACTTGGAGGTGCCTAGGTCTCCTAGCGGGGCCGGTCATCGTGCGGAAGGCACTTTGACGAGTTTGTCTCTCGAGGAGCTCCAGCAGGAGCTGCAACGCCGGCAGGGATCAGCCCCTTTCAGCCCTGCCTCTGCTGTGCCTGCCAGTGCCGCTGCTGTCATTGTGCAAAGTGGTGGCCCTACGCACGCCGGTGGCCCTAGTGGCACGGGTGGTAGTGGTTCAGCCCTCGGCAGTGGTGTGGCCAGCTCCCTTGGCAGTGGTGACCGTGTCGGGTCGGGCGACCCGAGCGGGGGCAGTGGTCCCGGGGGCAGTGGCCCCAGCGGGTTCGGCGGGCATGGAGGCCCTGGGGGTCCTGGTGGCCCTAGTGGTCCTGGCGGTCCTAGCGGTCCTGGAGGTCCTGGGGGTCCTGGTGGGCCGGGTGGGCCAGGCGGTCCTGGTGGTCCGGGGGGCCCTGGCGGCCCGGATGGAGGAGCCGGGGGTGGCAACGGCGTGGATGGTGCTGCCCGCGGGGCTCAACCACAGGTGGGAGTGGAGAGTGACCAGATGCCAAATGCGGAGACCCAAGCGCTCTTTGAGGAGCTGGTGGGTGTTAACACAGTGCAGGTCACACATGATGCAACCCGGCGGCTTATCAACAAAGAGTGTGTGCAGGGAGAGCAGTCAGTTGCTCAGTACAATGTGGTGTTCCGGTTGTTGGCGCAGAAGGTGCCATCACTCCCTCCTCTGGCCTTATGTGAACTGTATGTGCAAGGGCTGAATCATGACATGCGACGTGAATGTGCTGTCATGACTAACGGGCAGCCATGGACAGACCTGAATGACCTGATGCTGTTTGCTGCGGGCAGACAGAAGTCCAAACAGGCAGGCCAGCTCACCAATGCACCTGGCTTGGTAGCGGTAGCACGGGCTGTGCGCGGTCGTGGCCGTGCTAAGAGTGGTGGTGTGGATGACCGATCGCAGATCCAAGTGATGCGGAAGCATGTGGCAAGGAACATCCACGCTGTGTATGGCACGTCGCTGGGGACAGCAGGCCGTGGAGCTGGCCCTAGCAGTGGCCACAGGGGTGGCCGCGGTGGTGGTCGCCACGGAAGCAGCGGACGTGACCACAACGGCAACGGCAAGCGTCCGGCTGGCCATCAGGGCGGCAGGGACGCCAAGGGCCCAGTCAAGTGCTACAACTGCAACGGGCTGGGGCATATTGCCCGTGACTGCCCATCACCACCACAGCAGGGTGGAGCAGGAGGGTCAGGAGGAGCTGGAGCTGGCGGCAGCGGGGTGCGAGCTAATGCCTAGGAAGTTGCCCTGATGTGTGGAGTGCACCCACCCCAGGGTAGAGACGATGGGTTCATGGCTAAGTGTGACAATAGCCAAAATGATTGTAAGATGCCCATGCTGTTCTCTTGTGCACAACCAGCCGCCCCCGCCCGACCGACCGATCTTCCTTTTGTGTATGAAGGCAGCTTCGGTGGAAAGCGGTGCACTGTCATGATTGACACAGGAGCATCGTTCAACCTTATCAGTGAAAAGTGGTTGGCCAATGTAAGGAAAACTGACAAAAGTGGCCATTCTAAGAGCAGTGTCCGTGTGTCCATCTCCCGGCTGACCCAACCAACAGTGGCCCAAGGCATCCAAGGAGAGCTGGTGCACATGAGTGAGGAAGCCACTGGTGCACTCTCAATGAACAAAGTGAAGACGGTGCTAATAGCAAAGGTGGTGCCTGCCATGTTGGGAAAAATCGATGTGGTGCTAGGGAAGCCGTGGCAGGAGGCTCACGATGCCAAACTCATGGTACGGCAGGGCTGTTGTGACATGCGTGGCGAGGATGGGAGGAGGCACAAACTGTTCGCCATGCAACCCAGTCATGCCGGTGGAACAGTGGCGGCCTTGGTACAGGAACACCCCGACCCGCCACTGCTCAGCGCGAAGCAAGCTGCCCGAGCCTTAAGGCTGGGATGTATGAGCTGGCTGCTGTTGGTCCAACCAGCAGAGCGAGATGACGCGGAAGGGTGGTGCACAGGCTCCCTCTTATCCGTGGTTAGCGGCGCAAGCAGTGCGTCACCTGGCCTAGTCCCCAATGAAGTGATGACAACACTGCTGAAGAGCCATGCTGAGGTGTTTGAAGAGATCCCAGCAGGGCTGCCGCCCGAGCGGGGTGTGGGGCACACCATCCCGCTTGAGCCTGACACACAGCCGCAGTGGGCGCGCATGTATCGCCTAAGCCAACGTGAGCTCGAAGAGATGAAGAAACAAGTGGCTGCGTTGCAAGCTAAAGGCTGGATCGAACCGAGTACGTCGCCCTGGGGGGCCCCTGTCCTGTTTGTGGAGAAGAAGGACAAGTCCCTTAGAATGTGCATTGACTACAGGGCACTCAACAAACGTACGGTGCGCGACCGCTACCCACTGCCGCGTATTGATGACCTGTTGGATCAGGTCCGGGGGAAAAGGGTGTTCAGCTCCCTTGACCTGCAATCTGGCTACCACCAGATCAGGATCACCCCCGAAGACGTGCCTAAGACGGCCTTCCTCACGCCTATGGGGCAGTTTCAGTACAAGGTCCTGTGCTTCGGGCTGTGCAATGCCCCTGCAACCTTTCAGAAAACTATGAACAGGATCTTCGAGCCCCTGATAAAGGCTGGTGCTGTCCTTGTGTACATTGATGACATATTGGTGATGAGTGAGACCCCTGAGGAGCATGTGCAACACCTGTCTCAAGTCCTGGAGCTGATGAAAACCCACAAGCTATTTGCCAAGTTGAGCAAGTGTGAGTTTAATCGCCCTGAGCTGAGTTTCCTGGGCCACATTGTGGGCAGGAACGGAGTGGCTGTGGACCCTGCCAAAGTGAAGGCAGTAGCTGAGTGGCCAGAGCCCCAGAGCCTAAAGGATCTGCAAGCGTTTCTGGGTCTGGCGAACTTCTTCCGCCGCTTCATAAGAGACTTCAGTTCTGTGGCAGCTCCTTTGACGGACCTGACTAGACAGGATGAGAAAGCACCTAAAGGGGTACAGCATGATGCACGGGTGCGACGGGCGTTTGTGGAGGATGCTCGGGTGCGAGATGCCTTCCACGCCCTAAAAGCAGCCCTGAGCTCTGCCCCTGTCTTGGCTCTGCCTGACTTCACCAAGCCCTTCACGGTGTGGACTGATGCTTCCCTGCTGGGCACAGGTGGTGTGTTGATGCAAGACGGCCGTGTGGTGGCGTTCACGAGCAAGAAGCTCACGCCAGCCCAGGTCAGATACACAACAGGCGAGCAAGAGCTCCTGGCCATTGTGAGGGCCTTGCAGGAATGGCGATGCTATCTGGATGGGGCAGCGGGTGTGACAATCGTGACTGATCATAACCCCCTTGTGTACCTGGCCTCTCAGCAAAACCTATCCCGACGCATGGCGCGGTGGGTTGAGCTCATGTCAAGGTTCAAATATGAGATCATGCACAAGCCTGGCGCTGTGAATGTAGCTGACCCCATCAGCCGAAGCCCAATGCTCCTGCAACAGGAAACCACCAAGGACAGTGACGAGGAAGCTGATGTTGTGGGTGCCGTAGTGCTGCGGCCAGAGGGCCTATTGCTTGCAGTGACGCGACAGCAAGCCAGGCAGACTCGGCAGCCCCCTCCGGCCCAACAGCCACCAGAACCACGTGAGCAATGCTCCGCCCAGCACCCCGGAGAGCGGCCGGCTGTAGCTGAGCGTACCGGTGGACCGGTGCGTCCTGGTGGGGGGGAAATCCCTCGGCCAACAAGCCCAAGTGCGACACCCGTCGAGATGGATGAAACAATGCGGGAAAGTGAAGTGCAAGTCGCAAGGGCTCCAGGCGGCTCGCTGCATGACTTCATCATTGAGGGCTACAGCTGCGACCCCTTGTTCCAGTCGGGCAAGGTGGAAGGCAGGCTGACACGCAGTGAGCAAGGCCTATGGTTCATAAGAGACAAGGTGTGGGTACCTCGAAGCCCCCTGGTCAAGCAAGCGGTGCTGGAGCAGTGCCATGATGATGCTTTCGCTGGCCATGTGGGTATCACCAAAACAAAGAAACTGGTCTCTCGACATTTCTACTGGCCAGGCTGGGATAAGGATGTGGTGGACTATGTGCGGCAGTGCGACGCATGCCAAAGAAACAAACCCAGCTGCTTGCTCAAGGCTGGCAAACTGCAGCCTCTGTGTATCCCAGGGAAACGGTGGGAACATGTGAGCATGGACATGATTGTGAAGCTGCCAGCCAGTGGCGAGGAGAAGTATGACTCGATCCTGGCGTTTGTCGACCGACTGAGTAAGATGGTGCATCTGGTGCCAACACACGAATCTATCAACAGTGAGAAGTTTGCAAGACTGTTTAAGAACAATGTGATAAGGCTGCATGGCAAACCCGTCTCCGTGTTGAGTGATCGGGGAGCTATCTTCAACAGTGAGAATTGGCGTGAGATCTGCCGGTTGCTGGGGGTAAGGATTGCCATGAGCTCAGCCTATCATCCCCAATCCGACGGACAGACTGAAAGGATGAACCGGGTTGTGGAGGAGATGTTGCGGGCCTACATCAGCCCCGACCAATCTGACTGGGTTGAGCATTTGGACATGGTAGAGTTTGCCATTAACAACTCATGGCAAGAGTCGGTGCAGAACACACCATTCTTCTTGAACTACGGTGAACACCCCCTGGTACCTGCTGTTGAGGGGTTGCCTCGCAAAGGGCCGAGGGCCCATGAGTTTGTGCAAGGCATCATGCAGGCTGTGAAAAACGCAAGAAAGTGCTGGGCTGAAGCGCAACAAAGAATGAAAGCAAGAGAAGATGGTAAAAGAAGAACTGCTAAGTACGAGCCAGATGCCCTGGTCATGCTGTCCACACAAAACATGAGAAGCAAAAGTGGGGAGGCAGGGGTGCGTAAGCTGAAGCCGCGCTACGTTGGACCTTTCAGAGTGGTCAACATGGTGGGAGAGGTGGCTGTCAAGCTGCAGTTGCCACACCAATGGCACATGCACAACGTGTTCCACGTGTCCCTGGTCAAGCCCTACATTGGCGATGCTGTGCCTAACTTGGTAGCGCCGCCGCCAGACAGATGGGAAGATGGACTCCCGGTGTATGAAGTCGAGAAGCTGATGGACCACAAGATGACTGCTGGAGTCAAGCCACAACTAGAGTTTCTGGTCAAGTGGGTCGGCTATGACTCCACGCACAACACTTGGGAACCTATGGAGAACTTGCAAGGCAGCGGTACTTTGGTGCAGGAGTACGCTGCTGCGCGGGGGTTGCACATCCCACAAAAGATCTAAAAAAAATGGTCATGTATTCTTTGGCACCTAGCGCTAGCGAGTAGGCGCGAGTGACGGTACACTTGTGTATCTGAGCGGGGCAGACATTGTGTCAACTGAGGACAGTTGGGGCCTGACGCCTGGTGGGGGGGAAATGTTACGGTGCGAGGCACGAGCGTTCCCCATGCCATGTAATGGTAACCCTGCGCTCGCGATCGGTCCAAGAGTGTGACGACGACCAATGACCGGTGTCAAACGCTGGGTTCGACTCCCAGGCGGACGTCCTGTGCTAGCACGCGCAGCTCTAACGAACATCTGCCCTCGTCCGTTGAATTGGTCTAGTCACTCCGCGAGAATAGAGAAGTGCCACCGCAACAGCAGCACGCAGCAAAAACTATCTCGCTCTCAGCGGAGCTCAGTGCCTGCCCAAAGATCGACATTTGAATTCATGCGATTTTGCCCTTGCGAAGCGCGCCGCACTAGCACGCTTCGCCACGCTGTTGTGAGTGGCACCTGCAACACACAGCAACAGTCGCGACATGATTTGCTACTGGCATGTGGACGCGACGACTATGAGCATTTGGAGCTGCTGCTGGCGCAAGTGCATTACCGGCTGCTCTACTACGCTTAACAAGGTGCTAGGTGCAGTACGTGGTGTTGTCTCACCTTGCTTTGCTGCCCTCGACTTGTTAGCTGCAGGTGCCTCACGCTGCTTGCCGCTGCCAGCTGTTGTTGCTGCTGAGGGGGTGCACCAGCAGGCACAGCGAGCTCAGGGATGGTGCCTGCAGGTGTCAGCTGCTGCTGAGGGGGCGCAGCTGCGGCGAGCTTCCCACGGATGTGGGTGCACACGTGGCTCTGTAGCTTGGGTACCCTCCAGCTCGTGTGTACCTCCTGCTTGTGAAACTGGAGGTATGACTGAAGCTGCTTTCCTGTCATCTTCATTGCCTCCTCGACAGTTGTGTGGCCAAAATCACGCCCCTCAGAGGCAAGGGCATGGGCCGCTGCAAGCCGCTCTTGGCACGCATGGTCACCCACATTAATCACAACCCTCCCCACCTTGTGCGCTGCATCAGTGATCTGGCGCTCTGCCTTTGCTGACCGCTGTGCTGCAGCTGCGGCATCCTCCTTACGCCGCACTTCAGCACGGTTAGGGTGGTCAGGGTGATGGGGGGTGAAGGATACAGAGATGGGTGAAGGAGAGGTAGGGGGGATGTAACAGTCCAGACACTCAGCTAGGATGAATGCGATGTTTATTCCTTTCCCCATGCAGGCTCTAGTGTGACATTTGAAGTACTTTGTTTTTCAGCTGAGATCGTTCTGGATTCGAGGAGAAAGATGTAAGCAAACACTGCGCTTCTGCTCCAGCGTCCCCGTTACTCAACAAGTCTCTGATTCAACTAGGCTCGTCACTACCAAGAGTACGTGTGTAGCCAGCGCCTCTATTTGCAGCCACAACACCCAGTAGCTGCTTTCTAAGTCTGTAGCTGCTTTAGCCGCATAAGCGACAGCTAATCAGCCCAGCCAGTTCAAAAACCCTAAAGTTGCAGCCATGCATACTGGGTACCTGGCTGTACGCTAACACTTGGTTTCCCCGTATTCGATCATCCCTGTGCAGTGAGCGCAAACCCAAAGACCGTCGCTGATCTAATCGACGAGCTTGATTATCTGGAAGCGCCACCAACGAACCCACCTCTTGAACGACCTCCTCGATCGGCCATTCCCTACCCAGCATTCAGTTCGGGTTCGGCTCAAGGTCGTGGTACTGGACGGTTGGCCCACCAGTCCGGTCCTTCCCGCGGAAGAGGCAGGAACCCACCTGGCACCAGCGCCAGAGTTGCGCAACCTGCCATTGCCTTACCTGCTGTTGTTGCAGACTCGCCTGACCCGTTCACACGGAGAATGCTAGCTAGTCCCGTTGCACGGAGTCCTGCTTTTGCCGATTGCTTGCTTGTATTGCTGTTTTCCTAAACCTGCTTTGCCCACATTGCGGAGAATGTTCAGTTACTCCCGCTTTGCGCAGATTGCAGCATAGCTAGTCCCGCTAGTGCGGCGATGTCTTGACTGTCCTGACTTGCACGATTGCAGTGTAACGCGATGCTTACCACCATCATCCCCACCACCACCCCATTTTAACGGGAGGTTAGCGAGCTTGTTGTCAGCAAACATGTACTTCTGCAGCCAAAACTGCAGCTAGCCTTTCCTAGCACAGCCTGCGTTAAGCACAGTTGCAAAATAGCCTGCTCTAGGCATAGAGCATAGCCTTGCAGTGCACCAGCCTGCTAGAGAGATGTAGCAACCTTCTTTGACTGCACCCAACCTTACACACACAACCTGCTCCTAGCAGATTCCCAACATAGCTTGCCCTAAGCAGAGCATCATCACTATCAACCGTACATCCAGCACCTTGCTGAGACCCAATCAGTTAGGCCTAGCAGAGTTTCATGAACACAATCAACCTGTCCAAACAGAGGACACACCTGCCAGCCAATAAGCATGGAACAAACACTCTTGCCCTAAGCAGAGATGCATTGCACCGCCAACAAGCGTACCTGGCCACTTATAGGCACAGAGCACACCATCACCACCGACATCAGCCTGCCCAAGCAACGCCAGTTCCTTGCAGGGCACCAGCCTGCAGAGAGTAGAACATGTAGTTGGCAGTAGCACCCAGCCTACCAGGCATAGTCTCAAGCTGACAGAAACGACAAGCAGGGCACAGTGGCATGGGGGCCAGCCCAGTAGTCATATCTTGACGTCTTTAGGCATGCACTCTCAGCTGCCACTAAGTGCACCACTCACGCCACACATAGCTGCTGCTGTAGCGCACAGTTCTTCTTCGACATCGCTCTTGTTAGACTCGGTCGACACATTTGCAGCCCAACCCACATAGGCCCGCATAGGCGGAATCCTACAGCGGAGAGCTCTTATGGCCTCACTCGTGCAAATTAAGGCCTGGCTGGCTTGGAAAACCTGAGAGTTGAGGTCTGAAAGTTGGTATGTGGGCTGCTGTGACCTAGAGGATGACAAGACTCTCTTGGGCCAAAGTGTAATTCTCACTCGGTGTCGAGTTGCTGGGCCAGGTGTGGGGCTGTGACCCTGATTTTGGCTAAGGGAGTTGGCACCGTGTGACCAAAATGACTTTTCATGAAATGTGAGTATGAGAGGTTGTAAAGGGTGGTTACAGCTGCCCAACCTAGTAGGTGGCATGCAAAAAGTTCCAGCGAGTGATGAGCTATGGCTTGTGTCCTAGGACCCTGTACAGGTTCCTAGCGTCATCATGGTCGTAGGACCCTGTACAGGGTCCTGCCGACCCTGTACAGGGTCCTGTGTACCCTATGAGTGTTGATACTATGATCATTCCTTGCACCCCTATGTGATAGAAACCTGTTAGGATTCCTACATAGCCGGTGGTTGGTCATGTTGACCCCGTTGGATGCTTTCCACCATGTGTGCCAGGACCCTGTACAGGGTCCTACGATGAGTGTCTTTCTCCACAGGGTCCTGGTACCACACCACAGGGTTGTGGCTCACAGGGTCCTGGCACCACACCACAGGGTCCTGGCTTACAGGGTCCTGGCACCACACCACAGGGTCCTGCTGCACACCTACAGGGTCCTGGCACCCCACCACAGGGTTCTGGCCCACAGGGTCCTGGCACCACACCACAGGGTCCTGGCACCTCACCACAAGGTCTTGGCCTACAGGGTCCTGGCACCACACCACACGGTCCTGGCCTACAGGGTCCTGGCCTCTCACCACAGGGTCCTGGCACCACAGGGTCCTGGCACCACACCACAGGGTCCAGACACCACAGGGTCCAGGCACCACACCACAGGGTCTTGGCCTACAGGGTCCTGCTGCACACCCACAGGGTTCTGGCGCACAGGGTCCTGCGACGTTTGTTTACAGGGCTTTGCCGCACGCCTACAGGGTCCTGCGACGTTTGTCTACAGGGTTCTGCCGCACGCCTACAGGGTCCTGCGACGTTTGTCTACAGGGTTCTGCCGCACGCCTAAAGGGTTCTGCGACACACGTCTACAGGGTTCTGCCGCACGGCTACAGGGTTCTGCGACACACGTCTACAGGGTTCTGCCGCACGCCTACAGGGTCCTGCTACACACGTCTACAGGGTTCTGCCGCACGCCTACAGGGTCCCGCTACACACGTCTACAGGGTTCTGCCGCACGGCCACAGGGTCCTGCGACACACGTCTACAGGGTTCTGCCGCACGGCTACAGGGTCCTGCGACGTTTGTCTACAGGGTTCTGCCGCACGCCTACAGGGTCATGCGACCCACTTCTACAGGGTTCTGCCGCACGCCTACAGGGTCCTGCGACGTTTGTCTACAGGGTCCTGGTAGCACACCACAGGGTTGTGGCTTACAGGGTCCTGGCACCACACCACAGGGTCCTGGCTTACAGGGTCCTGGCACCACACCACAGGGTCATGGCACCTCACCACAAAGTTTTGGCACCTCACCACAGGGTCCTGGCACCATACCACAGGGTCCTAGCACCACACCACAGGGTCCTGGCACCACACCAGCCCATGCTGTCCATGCATTGTCAATCGTTAAAATACGCTGATCAGGCCTGTATGGCTCTGAGATTCTGACCCACTGGCCTGCCCGCGCCTGTTCCAGTCTGCCATCTTGGGCCCAATGCCACCATCCTGGATGGGCTGAAACAACCCATGGTACAAGTCCCCCAGCTCAGAGGTGTTCATGGTGGTGTTGTCAGCCACTGTGTCAGGCCGGCCAAAGCCATACAGCCTGGCGCAGCACGAGCCAGCCACCCCCACGTTGCCAGCATGCACTGTGTTGCCTCGGAACAACACCAGGTGCCCAGCCTTCACCAGGACCTCTGTGCCCAGTTGATGTGGCAAGGTCAGGGCCAGGGCATCCATGTCCTCCACTTCCACCACTTGCTTTTTACCATCAGCCGTCCGCCAGCAATGGGCTGCAGCCAACTGGGACAGTTTGTGGCTGCCCATGTAGGCAACCAGGGGGAAGTCCTGGAGAGCCAGCAGGAACACCAGGCCGTCATCCATCCCTGGGCCAACAGGGAGGAAGTCGGTGTGGGGAGCCTGTGCCTGAGCCAGCTGCTTGGCCAGTGTAGTCACCAGCTCCCCCTTCCTGTTCAGGCAACGCTGCCAGGTGGGGTCAGTGATGATGGTAGCTAGGGCGTTTAGGGGGCGGCCCAGCAGCTGCTTCAGCACCGGCTGCAGGAGAGTGAGGTACTGCGTCAACACCTTCTTTGCCTCATCCACCTGCAAACACACCCAGAGTGCTGTCTATTGTGCTTCATGCAGCCCTGACTGTAGGTAAGTTAGGAAATGCTTCTGCAGCAATGGCTATGTACTACTGTTGTGGCTTGTGTCATCTGCTGCACACCTTAATTTATCTGTCTCTCGCCTCCTTCTTCTTCTCTGCTGTCAGCGCGCTGTACACAGCCGCGTTATATTTGTCTGACAACAGCTGTAGGGTTGTGTCTAGGTCGCCACTGCTGTTCTTGTCCGACTTGGCGAACACCACCTGCACCCTCTAGCCAGTGCCATACTGTGTCTTGCTGTTGGCATTGACCGAGCTGAAGACCATGTGGTTATAGACCCTGGTGATCAAGATGCTGGCCGCAACCACCGCTGCCATATCTATGGCTAGCTGTGGCAGCTGGAACACTCGTGGAGAATAAGGCCGAGTCGGCGATTTTAGTTTAGGGGGACTGCGGATAGCCCTTTCAAAGGCCGTCCCATCGCCATATGTTTCATGATTTTAATCGATGTGGTTGGGCTGTAATCGGCCTTTAGCTGAAGGTGCAGAACCTTGTGCAGGGTTTCGCCAAACCGTGCACAGGGTTTCAACTGGCTCAGCCCCTAGGTGGCAGTCAAGCCAGTTCCTGACCGTGTGCAGCGTTTCATAGACCGTGTGCAGGGTTTCGCTGACCTTGCACAGGGTTTCAAAGACCTTGCACAGGGTTTCATTGACCGTGCACAAGGTTTGGTGTGGCTCAGTTCCTAGGCGTTTCTGACCGTGTGCAGGGTTTCGCTGACCGTGTGCAGGGTTTCAAAGACCTAGTGCAGGGTTTCATAGACCTAGTGCAGGGTTTCATAGACCGTGCACAGGGTTTGGTGTGGCTCAGTTCCTAGGCGTTTCTGACCGTGTGCACGGTTTCGCTGACCTTGCACAAGGTTTCAAAGACCTAGTGCAGGGTTTCATAGACCGTGCACAGGGTATCAAAGCATGAGTGTATAGTCAGCGTTGGCTTACAACCTACATGCCTGCTGACATCTGCTGCCACATGTGGCCTCCTACATCAATGTAACATCACACGGCATCACCATTAGAGTCATGCCTAGCACACAAACTGACACGTGGCTAACAACTGCTGTTTGCACTCTGAAACTGGTGCTGCCAGGCATGCACCACATGACACAAGCCACTAGACTCAGGGCTGCACATGCCATCGCTACCCATTATCACATGCCATGCAACTGACACTCTGCTACACACGCCATGCATGGATCATCTCATACCAGTTGACTAATGGCTACTCAAACTATATACTCACGACGAACAACAGCAAACACATGGCTAACGAAGCCATGCACCTCATGACACATGGCAGCTGACTCAGGGCTACACATGCCTCGCTACACCACTGCAAACAACATGTCTTGACGCACAAACAACTCGCAAACACCTCGCTACACCACCGCAAACCACATGGCACGGCGCTCGACAACCCCGCAAAGACATGTACAAGACACCACTCATGGCATTAGCTTCCCTGGATGCCTCTCCACACATGCACTCTCTTAGCTGCCACTCCTATTATGTGCACTCCTGGCTGCCACTCATGCCATTGCACTTGGCTGCTGTTGACAGCTAGGAGGTGGTGGTGGTGATGGGGGGAAGGGTGCACCAGCCGCGCTGCAGCTGCCTCTTGGCTGATCATGCCTTGCACCACCTGCCCCATAGCAGCTGGCTCCTTGTTGCTCTCTTAAGGCTCCTTGTTGCTCATGCCTTGCCACACCTGCCACATGGCAGCTGGCTCATGGCTACACACGTCATGTATCACCTCATGGCTGCAACTCCTAGCTGCCGCTCCAGGCTGCCGCTCCAGGCTGCTGCTCCGGGCTGCTATTGATGGCCTGGGAGGTGGTGGTGGAAGTGGGGTGAGGTGAGGGTAAGGTAGGGGAGGGGCTGCAGTGTAGCGCAGGAGGGGGGAAGCTGAGCCACTCACCGTTTGCTGGGGTTGTGGGTAAGGGGTAGGGCTAGGGTGGGGTGGGGTGGGCGTGGGGTGGGCCTGCGGCTGGCGTGGGGCATGCGGTGGCCGTCGGGCTGTGGTGCCGTGGGCCTCGGGTGGGCTGGCGTGGGGTGGGCGTGGGGTGGGGTGGGGTGGGGTGGGGTGGGGTGGGGTGGGGTGGGGTGGGGTGGGGTGGGGTGGGGTGGGGTGGGGTGGGGTGGGGTGGGGTGGGGTGGGGTGGGGTGGGGTGGGGTGGGGTGGGGTGGGGTGGGGTGGGGTGGGGTGGGGTGGGGTGGGGTGGGGTGGGGTGGGGTGGGGTGGGGTGGGGTGGGGTGGGGTGGGGTGGGAAAGGGGTGGGCGTGTGACCGTCACACCTGCAAGCAACAAGGGGCGTGCTCACGGTAAGGCTGGGCAATGGGGGCCACTGATGTGCAAGGGGCTGGCCACTCACTGTTATCTCCATGTGCCATTGCTGACTCCTTGCTGCCTCCTTGTTGGCTGCTGCCCCTCCCTCCTGGCTGTGCCTCCTGGCTGTGGGGGGCATGGGCCTCTTGGCCTTGGCCAACCACTTGCCTTGCCCATGCCTCCTGGCTGCCACTCCTGGCTGCCGCTCCTAGCTGCTGCTCCTGGCTGCCGCTCCTGGCTGCTCCTCTTGGCTGCTCCTCTTGGTTGCACCTCCTGGGGAGTGGTGGGTCTGGCAGGTGGTGCCACCAAGGGTGAGGGTGAGGGTGAGGATGACAGTCACCAAGGGTGAGGGTGAGGGTGAGGATGACGAGGAGGTGAGGAGGGGGTGGTCGCACGACGAGCGCACAAGGGGGAGCCAAGGGGTTCAGCATGGCAGTAACACAGTCCTTACCTCCATGTTCCTCCTGGCCTGGGTAAGGGTGAGGGAGAGGAGGAGGAGGGGGGTGTGAGGGAAGGAGGTGAGGGGGAGGAGGGAGAAGAGGCATGGGAAAGGAGAGTGGAGTGGAGTGGAGGGGAGGGGGAGGGGAGGGGGCCTGTTGCTCCTTGCTGCCGCTCTGGCTGCTGAGCTGACCATCACACCTGCAGCAAACAAGGGGCGTGCTAGCGGTTAGGCTGGGTACAAGGGGTCACTTATGTGCGTGGGGCTAGCCACTCACTGCTTGCTCCATGCGGTCCCTTGATCATTCCTTAGGGGGAGAGAGAGGGGGAGTGGGGGATCTGGCAGGTGGTGGTGGGCAGTGTGGTAGGGAGGAGGGAGGAGGGAAGAGGGAGGAGGGAAGAGCGAGGAGGGAGGAGGGAGGAGGGAAGAGCGAGGAGGGAGGAGGGTACGCTTTTGCTCTTGTCCGCCGCCCTGGCTGCCGCTACTTGTTGCCGTTGTGGTTGCTGCTTCTGGCTGATGGAAGGTGCCACTGCGCCTTGGCACCGAACCTGGCACATGACACATGCCACGCTCTAACCTCGCGGTCGCACCTCAGAGTCGTAGCTATGCATCGCACCTTTGCAAGCTACCTTTGTGCCGTTCGCCCTCAACTCTGTGCTTGATCACAAACACCCTATTCCTTTCGCTGATCGCTAATGGCTGCGAAACCGAGCTGCATGCTGGCCTCTTGGCTGATGACTGATGGCTGCGAAGGCTAGCTGGCCCGCATTTCATGGCCGGCTGCGAGGCTGCGCATTTGGGCGCTGTTGATGTCGCTAATGCTGAGTTGGGGATGGACGTGTCGCGTGTTGCGTGTTGCTGCATTACTGCGGGCTTTGCGAGGTCGACAGGGTTTCCTCTCATGGCGCCTCGCGACCTCATGGCACACCAACGGCATGCTTGGTGGCAGCTAGCGCAGATCCCAATACCAAGCCCGTCAGTTTTCGCGCTCTTGCATGCAAGTCACATGCAGAAAGCGGGGTTGGCGAAACCCTGCACATCGTCTTTGAATGACTTAGGAGAAATCAACACAAGGAACGAAACCCTGCACGAGGTCGGCGAAACCCTGCACAAGGTCTGAGTTTACTTAGGTGAAAACATAGTTGCGAAACCCTGCACTAGGTTAGCAAAACCCTGCACGAGGTCAGGGTTGACTTAGAAGAAATCAATGCTTTGATTGAAACCCTGCACAAGGTCAGTAAAACCCTGCACTAGGTTAGCAAAACCCTGCACGAGGTCAGGGTTGACTTAACAAAAATCAATGCTTTGATCGAGACCCTGCACAAGGTCAGCAAAACCCTGCACTAGGTTAGCGAAACCCTGCACGACTTCTATTTGACTTAGGTGAAATGGATGCTTTGATCGAGACCCTGCACAAGGTCAGCGAAACCCTGCACTAGGTTAGCGAAACCTTGCACAAGGTCTGAGTTGACTTAGGTGAAATCGATGCTTTGAGCGAGACCCTGCACAAGGTCGGCGAAACCCTGCACACGGTTATGAAACCCTGCACAAGGTTTGCATAACCCTGCACAAGGTCAACTGAAACCCTGCACTAGGTTTCAAAGGCTAATTGTGCCTCAAAGAGAGAATAAACCGTGTGCAGGGTTTCAGTAAACTGGCCCCCATTCCTTACTGGCTTTGACTTTGCACATGCTACCTACTAGGTTGTGCTTCTATTCTGATGCCTGACAACTCCTCATACTCAGAAATTTTAAAAAGTCACTTCAGTCAGTTGGCGCCATCTCCCTTAGCCAAATTCGGGGTGAGGGCCCAGCTGATGGTCCAGCAGCACCACAACGATCAAGAATTACACTTTGGCCCAAGGGAGTCTTCTCCTCCACTAGGTCACAGCAGCCTACATACCAAGTCTCAGACCTCAACTCGCAAGTTTGCCGAGCCAGCCAGCCCTTATTTGCCAGGAGTGAAGATGGTCAGGCCATGAGCTAGAGCTGCTAGGCGACACTGCTGTAGCTCATGAGGCTGGTAGACATCCCCTGTGTATGGCAGCAAGGTGGGCAGCTGATACACCATTCCCTGCGTGTAAGGTAGCAATGCACGACATGCTCACAAGTACCCGTCACTATCGATTCATATCAGCTAGTTATGCCTTTCGTACCTGTGTATTCTTGGGAAACCGCACTGCTCCTCCATGCAGCAGGGTGCCTCCGGTGCTTTCCTGCAAACAAAATCCACACATATCCTACTGAGCCACAGCTGGAGTCAGTGAAACCCTGCACTATGTTAGTGAAGCCCTGCACTAGCTTATTGAAACCCTTTGCTAGGTCAGCGTAACAGTGCACACTGTTTAAACCTGTTGTAGGCTATCAGTAGCTGCTCACCTGCTCTCCTGACTGGCCACTTCACTCCTACAAATTAGTCCCTGCGTTTGTCCCTGCGTTTTGCCGACCTTGTCCGATTGGGCTGAAATTTTGATAGATGGTAGTTTGCAGAAAAAAAAATATTTTTTTCAGACAAAATATTTTAAAAAAATCAAAGGCGGCTGCACTGTGGCCCTGTGGCTAGAGTGCAGGGATGAGTGCAGGGATAGGTTGCGGGCCACAGCGCAGCCGCCTTTGATTTTTTTAAAATATTCTGTCTGAAAAATATGTTTTATTTTCTGCAAACTACCATCTATCAATGTTTCAGCCCAATCGGACAAGGTCGGCAAAACGCAGGGACAAACGCAGGGACTAATTTGTAGGAGTGTTCCAGTCAAGGCTGTGTTTGCCAACACGTGCAACCGTCTTCTTCCCATCAGCTCATCCTACATTCAGTGTGGTCGTTTACAAGTTGGTAATGTTGTTATGCCTCTTTGGCAGCTTGTGTCCCACCTCCAATCTGTTCACTGAATTCTGCACGGTGTCCACCTTCTGAATCAGGTACACTCACGATAAACAAGGACCGGTCGCGATTGGACCGACCATAGCTCCTTGAAAACTAGAGTAGAAGGCCGTTCGAACGGTATAAGTCTTACGTTAATCCGCGCATCCGTTGCGACGTAATTTGGCCGCCAATTAGTAAACCAAGCAATCTGCACAGATGTCGATTGTTCATTATCTGCACAGCTGCAGTAAGCCGACATCTGCACAGATGCAAGCGTCACCGACATCTGCACAGCTGAGTGACGTCGACATCTGCACAGATGTCGTATATTGCGACCAACATCTGTGCATCTCTTGACGACGACATCTGCACAGATGTCGACTATTACATTCAATGTTTGGCTGTGCAGATGTTGACACCGACATCTGTGCAGCTGCTAACGACGACATCTGCACAGATGTCGACTATTACATTCGAGCCTTGGCTGTGCAGATGTTGTTTGTAGCATCTGCACAGATGTCGACTATTACATTCGCGGCTTGGCTGTGCAGATGTCGTCGTTTCATTTGCACAGATGTCGACTATTTCATCGACTCTTACATCCGCAAAGCACATGCATTGACACCCAAACATCCCGCAACACCCCCGCAAAACACATGTATTGACCACCAAACACCCCGCAACACCTTGCTACACCCCCGCAAAACACATGTATTGACGACCAAACACCCCCCAACACCACGCTACACCCCCGCAAAACACATGTATTGACGACCCAACACCCCGCACCACCTCGCTACACCCCCGCAAAACACATGTATTGACGACCCAACACCCCGCAACATCCCCGCCAAACACATGCATTGACACCCAAACATCCCGCAACACCTCGCTACGGGACTTGCAAGCACATGTCTCGATGCACCATCACTCCACAACACCTCAATATGGAAATGCTAAGCACATGCATTGATGCACCCAATGACCGCAACACCTCCCTACAATGTGACAAGGTAGCAACGACACAACACAACAAGAAGTTGACACCACACTATCACCATCACCATCACCATCACCATCACCATCACAACACCACGCCACACCACACCTCACCATCACCATCACCATCACCATCACCATCACCATCACCATCACCATCACCATCACCATCACCATCACCATCACCATCACCATCACCATCACCATCACCATCACCATCACCATCACCATCACCATCACCATCACCATCACCATCACCATCACCATCACCATCACCATCACCATCACCACACCACAACCCAACAAGGTGACAACACAACAACATCACAACAAGGCGGCAAGATGACGTGGACAACAAGCACGGGCTGACAACCACCCAAGCGCTCAGCTATCCCTTTGGAGAGGGATGGGTAGGGTCATTGTGGTGTGTGGGCATGGCATGGCCAGGGTGGGCTGGGTGGGCTGCTACTACTGGATCCCACTCCAAGCTGCCCGCTCCAGGTTGCCCGCTCCAGATTGCTACGCCAAGGGTAGGGTAGGGAGAGGGCTGCTACGCCAAGGGTAGGGTAGGGAGAGGGCTGCTACGCCAAGGGTAGGGTAGGGAGAGGGCTGCTACGCCAAGGGTAGGGTAGGGAGAGGGCTGCTACGCCAAGGGTAGGGTAGGGAGAGGGCTGCTACGCCAAGGGTAGGGTAGGGAGAGGGCTGCAACGCCAAGGGTAGGGTAGGGAGAGGGCTGCAGCGTGTGTCGTGGGGCGGGGGGTGGGAAAGGCGGGAGGTAGGTGGGGTGCCAGGCTTGGAGGTGGTGGGACAGGGGAGGGGAGGGGGAAGGGGGAAGGAGGAAGGGGGGAAGAGGGAAGGGCTGACCGTGGGACCTGCAGTAAACAATGGGCATCTTTGCGGTTAGGCTGGGCATCGGACCACCCATGTGCAAGGGCTGGCCACTCACTTGTTGCTAGCGCCACTTCTATACCTACCTGGCAGCGCCTCCATGGCTGCAGCTCCTGGCTGCTCCTGCGCTCCATGCGCCTGCTTCTTGTGGTAGGGTGATGGAGGAGGGGGTGGGGGTGGGGGTGGGGGGGGGGGGTGGGAAGGGGGATGGGTGTGGCCATTAGAACCTCCATTACAACCCACCTTCCTTTGTCCTCACCTCAGTAGGAAGTGCAGTGTGGGAGAGTAGGGCTGGGCTGGGCTGGGCTGGGCTGGGCTGGGCTGGGCTGGGCTGGGCTGGGCTGGGCTGGGCTGGGCTGGGCTGGGCTGGGCTGGGCTGGGCTGGGCTGGGCTGGGCTGGGCTGGGCTGGGCTGGGCTGGGCTGGGCTGGGCTGGGCTGGGCTGGGCTGGGCTGGGCTGGGCTGGGCTGGGCTGGGCTGGGCTGGGCTGGGCTGGGCTGGGCTGGGCTGGGCTGGGCTGGGCTGGGCTGGGCTGGGCTGGGCTGGGCTGGGCTGGGCTGGGCTGGGCTGGGCTGGGCTGGGCTGGGCTGGGCTGGGCTGGGCTGGGCTGGGCTGGGCTGGGCTGGGCTGGGCTGGGCTGGGCTGGGCTGGGCTGGGCTGGGCTGGGCTGGGCTGGGCTGGGCTGGGCTGGGCTGGGCTGGGCTGGGCTGGGCTGGGCTGGGCTGGGCTGGGCTGGGCTGGGCTGGGCTGGGCTGGGCTGGGCTGGGCTGGGCTGGGCTGGGCTGGGCTGGGCTGGGCTGGGCTGGGCTGGGCTGGGCTGGGCTGGGCTGGGCTGGGCTGGGCTGGGCTGGGCTGGGCTGGGCTGGGCTGGGCTGGGCTGGGCTGGGCTGGGCTGGGCTGGGCTGGGCTGGGCTGGGCTGGGCTGGGCTGGGCTGGGCTGGGCTGGGCTGGGCTGGGCTGGGCTGGGCTGGGCTGGGCTGGGCTGGGCTGGGCTGGGCTGGGCTGGGCTGGGCTGGGCTGGGCTGGGCTGGGCTGGGCTGGGCTGGGCTGGGCTGGGCTGGGCTGGGCTGGGCTGGGCTGGGCTGGGCTGGGCTGGGCTGGGCTGGGCTGGGCTGGGCTGGGCTGGGCTGGGCTGGGCTGGGCTGGGCTGGGCTGGGCTGGGCTGGGCTGGGCTGGGCTGGGCTGGGCTGGGCTGGGCTGGGCTGGGCTGGGCTGGGCTGGGCTGGGCTGGGCTGGGCTGGGCTGGGCTGGGCTGGGCTGGGCTGGGCTGGGCTGGGCTGGGCTGGGCTGGGCTGGGCTGGGCTGGGCTGGGCTGGGCTGGGCTGGGCTGGGCTGGGCTGGGCTGGGCTGGGCTGGGCTGGGCTGGGCTGGGCTGGGCTGGGCTGGGCTGGGCTGGGCTGGGCTGGGCTGGGCTGGGCTGGGCTGGGCTGGGCTGGGCTGGGCTGGGCTGGGCTGGGCTGGGCTGGGCTGGGCTGGGCTGGGCTGG
Source organism: Haematococcus lacustris (assembly GCA_030144725.1). Lineage (NCBI taxonomy): Eukaryota > Viridiplantae > Chlorophyta > Chlorophyceae > Chlamydomonadales > Haematococcaceae > Haematococcus > Haematococcus lacustris. The sequence continues at coordinate 851,560 of JASKMD010000001.1, read as the reverse complement.
GCTGGGCTGGGCTGGGCTGGGCTGGGCTGGGCTGGGCTGGGCTGGGCTGGGCTGGGCTGGGCTGGGCTGGGCTAAGCTGGGCTGGGCTGGGCTGGGCTGGGCTGGGCTGGGCTGGGCTGGGCTGGGCTGGGCTGGGCTGGGCTGGGCTGGGCTGGGCTGGGCTGGGCTGGGCTGGGCTGGGCTGGGCTGGGCTGGGCTGGGCTGGGCTGGGTGTAGGGAAGGGGAGGTTGGGACCATTGAACCTGAAGCAATTCAGTGGTTGGCAAATAATCAGGCAAGGTACTTGAAGCCACATGACTGCAAGATAAAATACTCACCATTCGCTAGGGTGGGGTTTGTGTGGGTGCACCCAACTTTGTTTCAAGTGCACCCATCTTCGTCTCTTGCATTGCTCCTGACCGCCTCTCCGGGCTCCTCCACTCCTCTTCCGCTCCGCCTCATAGGCTTCGGGCTACGTGTCCTAGTTGCACCTCATGCATTTCTTATGGCGCATCGCTGCATCGCTGATCGCTGCATCGCTGCACCTCCTTCCGTTTTCTGTCGCTATCTCTTGATCCTATCGCTTAACCTGGTGGCATCTTTTCATGGCTGGTCGCCAATGCTATGCGGCTGGTCGGCTCATAGGCAGCCTTTTGGCGACGGTTTTGTTGGCTGCTCCTGGCCGCTCCTGGCTGCTAATGCCAGCTTAGCGGGGCAGTCTGGATTCTTGCGTGATTCCTTTGCTTCCTTCGCGGTACCTTCATGCAGGTCTCCCGTATACCGTGTTATGTCCCGTCATCCCGTCATACCGTGTTATGTTGGAAGAGTCTTGCTTCCTTTGCGGCTACTTTGCTGCCTTCGCGGTGCCTTTGCGTAACCTTCATGCAAGCCTTTTCTTCATGTGCACATCTGCACTACTTGGCATCTGTGCAGATGTCGAGGGATGCATCTGCACAGATGTCGAGTGTGTTGACAGCTGTGCAGATGTCGAGGGATGCATCTGTGCAGATGTCGACTGTATCGATAGCTGTGCAGATGTCGAGGGATGCTTGGCTGTGCAGATGTCGAGTGTGTCGACAGCTGTGCAGATGTCGAGGGATGCATCTGTGCAGATGTCGACTATGTCGACAGCTGTGCAGATGTCGAGGGATGCATCTGTGCAGATGTCGACTGTGTCGACAGCTGTGCAGATGTCGAGGGATGCATCTGTGCAGATGTCGAGTGTGTCGACAGCTGTGCAGATGTCGAGGGATGCATCTGTGCAGATGTCGAGTGTGTCGACAGCTGTGCAGATGTCGAGGGATGCTTAGCTGTGCAGATGTCGACTATGTCGACAGCTGTGCAGATGTCGAGGGATGCATCTGTGCAGATGTCGACTGTATCGATAGCTGTGCAGATGTCGAGGGATGCTTGGCTGTGCAGATGTCGAGTGTGTCGACAGCTGTGCAGATGTCGAGGGATGCATCTGTGCAGATGTCGACTATGTCGACAGCTGTGCAGATGTCGAGGGATGCATCTGTGCAGATGTCGACTGTGTCGACAGCTGTGCAGATGTCGAGGGATGCATCTGTGCAGATGTCGAGTGTGTCGACAGCTGTGCAGATGTCGAGGGATGCATCTGTGCAGATGTCGAGTGTGTCGACAGCTGTGCAGATGTCGAGGGATGCTTAGCTGTGCAGATGTCGACTATGTCGACAGCTGTGCAGATGTCGAGGGATGCATCTGTGCAGATGTCGAGTGTGTCGACAGCTGTGCAGATGTCGAGGGATGCATCTGTGCAGATGTCGAGTGTGTCGACAGCTGTGCAGATGTCGAGGGATGCTTGGCTGTGCAGATGTCGACTATGTCGACAGCTGTGCAGATGTCGAGGGATGCATCTGTGCAGATGTCGAGTGTGTCGACAGCTGTGCAGATGTCGAGGGATGCATCTGTGCAGATGTCGACATTGTCGGCATCTGTGCAGATGTCGAGGGATGCATCTGTGCAGATGTCGTATGTCCATAGGGCATCTACATGCATCTGCACAGATGCCGGGCTCATTTAACCAACATCTGTGCAGATTCCAAAAAAGGGGGGGGTACCTCGCGCGCGGATCGTTGTATCTCCGCAACCGCTGCGAGTTAGGACTTCATTCAAGAGCGAGGTCCCCCTTAAACTCAACGCTCTATCGTTCTATCGGAGCGGAATGTCCATCCGATGCAAAAAACACCCTCGCGTCGGCCTTATTTATCGTGAGTGTACTGTATGAGGGCCTGCAATGGCAAATGAAGCAATGGGAATCTGAGCCACTGTCACAATGCACCATGATGCTGTCTTGCTCCTCATGCTGTAATGTTGTGATTCTACCTGATCCTCGGCAGGCCTTGGCCTCTTGGATGATGAGGGACCAGCACCGTCCCCTCCATGCTGCTGCTGCTCCCCTTCAGTCACCTGTCCCAGGTCCTGCTGCTGGTGCTGGTACTGCTGCCCACCTGCTGCTGTGCCTGCCGCCTGGGTGCTGGTGCCCACCTGTGCCCACTGCCCTCTGCGTGCCTGGCCATGGTTCTGCCCTGGCGGATTGTGCTGATGCTGCCCTCCTGCTGCTGGTGTAGGCAACAGGCGAATGGCAGGGGCAGGGCTGAGTTGCACACCTGCTGCTGGTGCACGCCGCTGGACAGGGGAAGGGGCAGGGCTCCGCTGCCCACCTGCTGGCAGTGCAGTACCTAGGCCTGTGGTGGGGGCCTTCAATCCAGCTACACCCGCTGTTGGTGTGGCGGGGGGCTGCCGCACAACCGCTGCTGAGGCTGGCTGTTGGATAGGGGTTGGGGCTGGGTGCTGCTGCACACCTGCTGCTGGGGCTGGCTGTGGGGCAGGGGTGGGGGCAGGGGGGTGCTGCCCACCTGCTGCTGGGGCTGGCTGGGGGACAGGGGCCGGGGCAGGGGGCTGCTGCACACTTGCTGCTGGGGCTGGCTGTGGGGCAGGGGTGGGGGCAGGGGGGTGCTGCACACCTGCTACTGGGGCTGGCTGGGGGGCAGGGGTGGGGGCAGGAGAGGGAAGGGTAGGGGGCTCTGTTCCTAACACAAACTCTGCCAATGTAACACACGCCGTTCTACCCTGCACTTCGCAGAGGTACACATAATCAGTGTCACCTTGACTCTTCATCTTCGCATCTGCACATGATAGTTAATAGTGTCATGAATGCATGGCTACCTTGAAGGCCTGCTGATTATAGTTAGCCATGCCCACTCATCACCTTGCTTGTATATGTCCCACAAGCTAGCGAAAGGCTTTAACCCCTTAGGTGGACTGGTTTCTTGTATGCCCATGAAATGGTTGTTGAAGTAGGCGAAGTACTTGTCCCACTTGAGCAGTTTTGGGGAACCTGGTTGGGGGTACTTCGCTGCAACCAATTTCCAGGTCCTGTATTGCAAACAAGGCACACACTTGGGCACGTCCTCATGAGCTTTGGGGTGCATTGGCACTCACCTGCCCACTATGGCCTCTGTGTTAATCTGTGTGGCCATATCACAGGGCACAACAGTTTTGGCCACGCAAAATCCACAACACACATCACGCCAGGGGGCATTCATGCTGGCCAGGCCTGTCCCATCCTACATGCAAGTAGCCATCGTGGATGAGTGTAGTGCTACCGATGTGGCGTGTTAGGCTAGATTTTGCGTTTACCTGGTTGCGGGGGCCGCATCGCGCCAGGAAGTTAATCATGTCAACGGCGACTTCTTCCAATGCCTTATTGTCTGCTGCTGCTGCCATTGTGCGTAGCCTTGCTAGTGTGCGCGTGGCCTCAATTTACTTTCGAAACTCTAGTCTGGAAGCATGGGATCAACAATACTGCAAACCACGGGCATGGTGATATGTACTGCTTGCCTTATCACAGTCTTCAGTATTGTCGCGTGTTATGCCTCGTTCAGGTATATTTGAACACCTTCTAGTGCACTTTACAGGGGTCACTGAAACCCTGCATACGGTCAGCGAAACCCTGCACTAGGTCATCAAAACCCTGTGCAAGGTTTGGATCGACTAGTCCATGAACCTCTAGCATCTCATCAATCAAACAAGTCACTGCGTGCTGCTGCTGCTGCCACTGCTGCATCTGCATCTGCTTCTGCTGCTGCCACTGCCTCTGCTACTGCCCCTGCCCCTGCCTCTGCCCCTGCTGTGCCGGGTGCCACTGGCCCTGCCCCTGCCTCTGCCCCTGCTGTGGCGGGTGCCACTGGCCCTGCCCCTGCCTCTGCCCCTGCTGCGGCGGGTGCCACAGGCCCTGCCCCTGCCACAGCCCCTGCTGCCCCTGCTGCCCATGCCACAGCTCCTGCTGCCCCCACTGCCCCTGCAGCCACCACTGCCCCTGCCCCTGCTCTTGCCCCTGCCACAGCCCCGGCCCCTGCCCTGCCCCTGCCCCTGTTGCTGCTCTTGTTCCTGACCCTGCTCTGCCTCTGACCCTGCCGTGCCTCTGCTGCTGCCTTTGCCCCTTCCCCTGTTGGCCCTGCCCCTGTCCCTGTCCCTGCTGCCCCTGCTGCTGCCCCTGTCGCCACTGCTGCCCCTGCTGCCAAGCCTGTCAGTAGCGCAGAGGCGAGCTCCTCTGCCTCTGCCCCTGCTTCTCGGCCTGCAGGCCTCTTCTTGGCTCCCCCGCCACCCAGAACCTTGCGCTTGGCTGCAGCTGGTGTGGGGTGAGCTGCCTTGGCAGATGCCTTGCCCCCTCGGGGAGGGCGTGAAGCTGGACCTGCCTGCTGCCCTGCACCGCTGGCAGCCTGCAGCTCCAACGACTGCTTTGACTTGTACTCCTCAAGCCGGGTCAGGGTCGTCAACTGCACACAACAAGGTGGCAATATGAATTTTGGAAGGTAAGACATGGTATGTGGTGTTGTAGGGCATGGTAGGGTATGCACGTAAGATGTCAGCTACTTGCCTTCCACCAGGATTGGTCCTGGGTGCATGCCTCCAACAGCAGAGTCTTGGCCTGCGCCTCCGCCGCCTCCTGCCACTCGTGCAAATTAGCGGTTGGCTGACTGGTAAAACTTGAGAGTTAAGGTCTGAAACTTGGTATGTAGGTTGCTGTGATCTTGGGAAGGACACGCCTCTCTTGGGCCAAAGTGTAATTCTCAGTCGTTGGGGAGTTGTTGGACCAGGTGTAGGGCTGTGACCCTGAATATGGCTAAGGGAGTTGGTACTGAGTGACCAAAGTGACTTTACATGCAATGTGAGTTTGAGCGATTGTAAAGGGTGGTTATAGCTGCCCAACCTAGTAGGTAGCATGCAAAAAGTCTCAACCAGTGATGAGCTATGGCCCGTGTCGTAGGACCCTGCGCAGGGTCCTAGCGTCATCATGGTCTTAGGACCCTGCGCAGGGTCCTGGCGACCCTGCGCAGGGTCCTGCTGACCCTGATTTTGGCTAAGGGAGTTGGCACCGAGTGACCAAGGCGACCTTTCATGAAATGTGAGTATGATCGATGTTAAACACTGTAGGTGGTTGCAGCTGCCCAACTTAGTAGGTGGCATGCTAAATGTCTCAACCTAAGGTTACAAAATAATCCGGCTGCATGAAGGCTTCGCAGAGGGATTGCGAAGGAAGTAAAAAGGAATCGCGCAGGACGTAAGTTTGCCCCATGTAAGAGCCAGGAGCAGCCTGGAGCAGCCAACAGGACTTCGTCGCCAAAAGGTAGCCACGGGCCAGCCAGCCGTCGCTAGCCAGCAGCCTCATAGCAGTGGCGACCAACTATAGCAAAGATGCACTTAGGTCAAGCGATAGGATCAGGAATCAGGATAGGAGCAGGAGGTGCAGCGATGCAGCGACACAGCGAGCCTGAGTGCCGGAGCGGAGGATGAGTGGAGTAGCCCGGAGAGGCGGTCGGGAGCCACAAAGCAGACGAAGCTGGGTGCAGAAGCCAAAAGCCAGGAGCCAAGAGCATCGACTTGGAGCAGCTAGGAGACGCCGAGGGGAGCAGCTAGGAATTGCACCCATGGAGCAATGAACATGACTGAACAGGAATAATCAGGAATGCATAAGAGAGGTGAGTGGCTAACCTTGCAGTTAGACATGTGCTTCCGTCCCGTAGCGAGGTCCCGTAGCGAGGTATTGCGGGATGTTTGGGTGTCCAAACATGTGTTTTGCGGGGGTGTAGCGAGGTGTTGCGGGGTGTTTGGTCGTCAATACGTGTGTTTTGCGGGGGTGTTGCGGGGTGTTTGGGTGTCAATACATGTGTTTTGCGGGGGTGTAGCGAGGTGTTGCGGGGTGTTTGGTCGTCAATACATGTGTTTTGCGGGGGTGTTGCGGGGTGTTTGGGTGTCAATACATGTGTGTTGCGGGTTTAATAGTCGATGAGATAGTCGACATCTGTGCACCTGTAAGATGGTCGCCAAGACCCTGCACAGGGTCACCAAGACCCTGCAAATGGTGGGCATGACCCTGTAAAATGGTCGCCAGGACCCTGTGCAGGGTCACCAGGACCCTCCGCAGGGTCACCAGGACCCTGCGCAGGGTCACAGGACCCTGTAAAATGGGCATTAGGACCCTGTAGAATGGTTTCCAGGACCCTGCACAGGGTCGGCAGGACCCTGCGCAGGGTTGCAGGACCCTGCAAATGGTCGGTAGGACCCTGCAAATGAGGTCAGTAGGACCCTGCGCAGGGTCGCTAGGACCCTGCAAATGGTCGTCAGGACCCTGCAAATGGCCGATGCGCTAGGACCCTGCGCAGGGTCGGCAGGACCCTGCGCAGGGTTTTTTCGGATTTCAAATGGTTATAACATCGCACGAACTTTGAGTTTATCAATGACAACAGCGGCGTTGAGTCGGCCTTTCCTGGGGCTATCTGCGAGTATGCCTCCCGGGAGAAATGATGTAGGTGACTTCCGGCCTTAATCGGCGCGAGTGGCACAGCATCAAGCAAAGCACACATACTCGGCCAACATGTAAAATCACATACCCCTACCAGCATTGCATCGAGATACTCACCGGGTCCTGATTGCTGCCGCCGGGGATAGACCTTGCTAGGTCTCGGGCCACCTCGTCAAACTGGTCATAGAATGTCAGGGACATTGCTTTCCAGGCCTTGGCGGCTTCCGGGTGCTTGCCTTCTGGCGTCTGGTCTGGTTTTTTCCAGTTCTCTGCGATCAGGGGTTCACGCAATGTCATGGGTTAGCTCCACAGGGTCCTGGTGACCTGGGTGTGATAGTGGAGCCACAGGGTCCGGGCACCACTCACCTGAGACTGCTTTCAGCTCAGCAGCTAAAGGCAGGAATGGCTCCATGTCAGTGGGCACAACATCGTCATTGCTGAACGGGGTGCCAGCAGCCACCGCTGCTGCCTTGGCTTCCAACAACCGGCATCCAAACTTCGACTTCCACCCCTCATCTGCCTTCTGGGCCGCTTCTGCTTGACGAGGTGTCTGCGGCTTTCGGGCCAGCTGCTTAGGAGTGGTCGGACGTCTGACCCAATCGTATGACCTACACGTTCAAGGGTACCAGGCCGATGATGAGGACCTGTACTAATGACACAGTGGGTTGCATGCCATGGGTGCATGATGGGTGGATGCATACTATGGGTGCATGCTAGGGGTTGCATGCTATGGGTGCATGCTATGGGTGCATGCTATGGATGCATGCTATGGGTGCATGCATGCTACCCACTTTTTGAATGCCGCCAGCAACATTCAGTAGCTCAGCAAAGCCAGGTAGGGTGGGTTGGCTTTGGTGAATTCCTTCCAAACTAGGCCGATGATTGCCCGCATGGGGACATTCCACCTGGCCTCCACCGAATTACTGCCCAGTTTAGGGTATTCCCCGGGTGCACAGCCGGGGATGGTGTACTGCACAACACACACCAATACTGATTCACTAACATGTACATCAGAGAGCAAATTAGGTTGGTTACATGGCTACACCATTCATTGCACAATCACCTGGCCCACAGAACGCGGGCACCACATCCGGATGTATTTGGGGGCGAACTTGCCCCAAAGACTGACGGCATCTTTCTGCAAGGATGCATTGGGTATAGATAACCAAGGTGACATGGGCAGTAACAATTGAGGGTATGGTCAATTGTTGTGTGAACACTACACTAACCTCATATTTGCCCAACACGCTGAAGGGCTTGTCGGCGTTGGGTGCATGATGTCTGAACTGAAATCACATGGCAACGATGGGTCATTGTTAGCAAAGGACATTGAGGCACAGGCAACGTGGCCACAGCAAATAAGGCAGCATAGGCACGCAACACCATGCTCACCCGCGCATAGATGTAGGCTGTCCCTTGCTTGGTTTTAGGGAGCCCACAGGAGATCACCTTGAAGCCTCGGTGGAGCATGTCTCTGTTCGGCTGGGACACAGTGGTGAAGAACATCATGGAGCGGAAGGACGTGATGACCTGGTTCAGGCGAGCTCGGGGCGTGGACCCACCTGCTGGCTCTTTCCGGGCAAGTGAGTAGGCATGGGTTGACCTTGGCATAGAATTCACAGCATAGCCAGGTGATTAGTACAGAGGCATGCATAATGTCATGATGTTGTTGTTTGACAGGCCCTGCATGGCGAGAGATGCAGCCCAAGCTACCAGAGGTTGTGGCCACCTCCCCCAACACAGCCCACTTCATGATTGGGGTTGACTGGATGACCATGGGCAAGAACGGCACCTGGTCAGTGGGTGTGATTCTGTTGAGGCTGCTGGATGTGCCGGCTGAGGTGTGCGGCAAGCGGGCGTGCAGCTCAGTGCTGGCCGTCATCAACGGAGGAAAGCACCAGTCTCACCTGACAGGCTACATGAAAGCCATCTGCCAGGAAGTCAGCAAGCACATCGAGGGCCCGGGTGACCTGGGTGTGATAGTGGAGCCACACCCAGGCCCAGGTGTTGATGGTGTGGCTCCCGCCCGTGTTGAGCCTGTCCGCATCCATGGAGTCCCAGTGGTATCAATTGCTGATACCCCAGCCACGTGAGTGAGACAAAGGCCTACATCATGCACCTACAAATGATTCCACCACCTCCCAATCCAGTCTATCCCTATACAACTTGTACCCTGCCATGTACCATCCACAAACATATTACAACCATTGAGGAATGAATTGCGTGATTGTGTGCATGTAGAGCCACTTTGACTAGGGGCATGGGCCACAGCGCCCTAAAGATGTGCTACAACTGCAACATCAGCAAGCCCCCCAACCCCCCTACAGAGAAGGCGCCCCTTGGCTACGACTCGCCAACGCTGCAGACCCTACCAGGCTCCAACCGGGAGGTATGGAACACTTGACACACACATCAGCATGTGCTATTGAAATCAGACACAAGGATCCCTTGGCACACACCATCCTTGCTTGCCATGGCGGACTGCAGGAGTATGTGCTCATCTATGACGTGCGCATGAAGTTCACCCACGAGCAGATCATGAGCCGAGGTGCCCCCTTCATCCATGGGTGGTCCCAAGGCGACCCTAGGGTGGTGGGCTGCCACGCCCAGCCCCTCCTGCCCCTGCTGCTGCAACACCTGGACGCCCGGTTGGCCCACCTGGTGCCTGTGTACCACGGCTTCATGTATGGCTTGCTGAAGCACCAGCTGGAGTGGTTCATGAGTGCAGATGGCCTTCACATTGATGTGCGGCGTGAGATAGTGAAGCGTGGAGCAGCCATTCAATCCCCATCTGACTTGGGACGGAACCTGGGAGACCTTGCCAACCGCACGTAAGCCATAAGCATGTAGTGCAGTATGTCATAATCATGTCACAACTGACAGGCAAGGATGCTGACAATACAAGGTGCATGTCATGACACGCTAATGATTGCACTGGTGCTGCAATGCCCATGTCATCATGCAGTGGATGGCGAATGGAGGACTACAAGCACTGGTTTGTGCACTTCTCACCCATCGTGTTGCGGGGCAACCTTTTGCCAGAGCCCTACCGTGGGTTGTGGACAGCCTTGGAGGGCGCTATGTTGCACTACTTGACACCAGGTAATTTGCATACCAACATTTACAGGCACGATCCCACTGCATGATGACTAACTCATACCTAGCTTAGTGTATTTGTCTGCCCAATACAGGCTCGGAGAACAGCGCCACACCTGCGGGGATGGCGGCAGGCTATGCACATCTGAAGACCTATGCAGCCAGGTTGGAGCGCTGCCGCCGTGATCCTCTGCTTCCAGCTGCGCATGGCGACAACAAGGACAAGCTGTCTGTGCCTACTGACCAAGTCTGCCCAAACCTCCACACAACGGCCTGCAGGTGAGAGTTTTAACAGTAGCATGCAGGCCAACCTTACCCATCAACAATGCATGCATGCTGCAGGCAGACCATGCATCAACATGATATCATGGCTGTGGTGTGCACAGGCTGTACATGCAAGAGAGCAATGTGGGCAGGACATGCCTGTTTGGCGAGCTCTGGATCGAGCGTGACCTGCATGACTTGAAGTCCATCACCACCAGCGGCATTCCTGGAGCCCAGCTGGATGCCCACATAGCCATGCGGGTGGCCGGGCATAACGCCAGCAAGAGGCTGCTTGACCGGGCTGAGCCAGAGGCACAGCAGGACTACAAGGCCCGCCTGAAGGACGAGCTGACACAGGACGGGCAGCAGGCCCCGCTGCTGGGAGCGGGCAGTGCAGAGTGCCCACTGCAGAACAGCCCGGGTGCCATGATGAGGGGCTGCATGAAGGCAGTCCAGGATCTGCAGAAAAGCGACGAGGTGTTGCGGGGTGTTTGGTCGTCAATACATGTGTTTTGCGGGGGTGTTGCGGGGTGTTTGGGTGTCAATACATGTGTGTTGCGGGTTTAATAGTCGATGAGATAGTCGACATCTGTGCACCTGTAAGATGGTCGCCAAGACCCTGCACAGGGTCACCAAGACCCTGCAAATGGTGGGCATGACCCTGTAAAATGGTCGCCAGGACCCTGTGCAGGGTCACCAGGACCCTCCGCAGGGTCACCAGGACCCTGCGCAGGGTCACAGGACCCTGTAAAATGGGCATTAGGACCCTGTAGAATGGTTTCCAGGACCCTGCACAGGGTCGGCAGGACCCTGCGCAGGGTTGCAGGACCCTGCAAATGGTCGGTAGGACCCTGCAAATGAGGTCAGTAGGACCCTGCGCAGGGTCGCTAGGACCCTGCAAATGGTCGTCAGGACCCTGCAAAAGGCCGATGCGCTAGGACCCTGCGCAGGGTCGGCAGGACCCTGCGCAGGGTTTTTTCGGATTTCAAATGGTTATAACATCGCACGAACTTTGAGTTTATCAATGACAACAGCGGCGTTGAGTCGGCCTTTCCTGGGGCTATCTGCGAGTATGCCTCCCGGGAGAAATGATGTAGGTGACTTCCGGCCTTAATCGGCGCGAGTGGCACAGCATCAAGCAAAGCACACATACTCGGCCAACATGTAAAATCACATACCCCTACCAGCATTGCATCGAGATACTCACCGGGTCCTGATTGCTGCCGCCGGGGATAGACCTTGCTAGGTCTCGGGCCACCTCGTCAAACTGGTCATAGAATGTCAGGGACATTGCTTTCCAGGCCTTGGCGGCTTCCGGGTGCTTGCCTTCTGGCGTCTGGTCTGGTTTTTTCCAGTTCTCTGCGATCAGGGGTTCACGCAATGTCATGGGTTAGCTCCACAGGGTCCTGGTGACCTGGGTGTGATAGTGGAGCCACAGGGTCCGGGCACCACTCACCTGAGACTGCTTTCAGCTGAGCAGCTAAAGGCAGGAATGGCTCCATGTCAGTGGGCACAACATCGTCATTGCTGAACGGGGTGCCAGCAGCCACCGCTGCTACCTTGGCTTCCAACAACCGGCATCCAAACTTCGACTTCCACCCCTCATCTGCCTTCTGGGCCGCTTCTGCTTGACGAGGTGTCTGCGGCTTTCGGGCCAGCTGCTTAGGAGTGGTCGGACGTCTGACCCAATCGTATGACCTACACGTTCAAGGGTACCAGGCCGATGATGAGGACCTGTACTAATGACACAGTGGGTTGCATGCCATGGGTGCATGATGGGTGGATGCATACTATGGGTGCATGCTAGGGGTTGCATGCTATGGGTGCATGCTATGGGTGCATGCTATGGATGCATGCTATGGGTGCATGCATGCTACCCACTTTTTGAATGCCGCCAGCAACATCCAGTAGCTCAGCAAAGCCAGGTAGGGTGGGTTGGCCTTGGTGAATTCCTTCCAAACGAGGCCGATGATTGCCCGCATGGGGACATTCCACCTGGCCTCCACCGAATTACTGCCCAGTTTAGGGTATTCCCCGGGTGCACAGCCGGGGATGGTGTACTGCACAACACACACCAATACTGATTCACTAACATGTACATCAGAGAGCAAATTAGGTTGGTTACATGGCTACACCATTCATTGCACAATCACCTGGCCCACAGAACGCGGGCACCACATCCGGATGTATTTGGGGGCGAACTTGCCCCAAAGACTGACGGCATCTTTCTGCAAGGATGCATTGGGTATAGATAACCAAGGTGACATGGGCAGTAACAATTGAGGGTATGGTCAATTGTTGTGTGAACACTACACTAACCTCATATTTGCCCAACACGCTGAAGGGCTTGTCGGCGTTGGGTGCATGATGTCTGAACTGAAATCACATGGCAACGATGGGTCATTGTTAGCAAAGGACATTGAGGCACAGGCAACGTGGCCACAGCAAATAAGGCAGCATAGGCACGCAACACCATGCTCACCCGCGCATAGATGTAGGCTGTCCCTTGCTTGGTTTTAGGAGCCCACAGGAGATCACCTTGAAGCCTCGGTGGAGCATGTCTCTGTTCGGCTGGGACACAGTGGTGAAGAACATCATGGAGCGGAAGGACGTGATGACCTGGTTCAGGCGAGCTCGGGGCGTGGACCCACCTGCTGGCTCTTTCCGGGCAAGTGAGTAGGCATGGGTTGACCTTGGCATAGAATTCACAGCATAGCCAGGTGATTAGTACAGAGGCATGCATAATGTCATGATGTTGTTGTTTGACAGGCCCTGCATGGCGAGAGATGCAGCCCAAGCTACCAGAGGTTGTGGCCACCTCCCCCAACACAGCCCACTTCATGATTGGGGTTGACTGGATGACCATGGGCAAGAACGGCACCTGGTCAGTGGGTGTGATTCTGTTGAGGCTGCTGGATGTGCCGGCTGAGGTGTGCGGCAAGCGGGCGTGCAGCTCAGTGCTGGCCGTCATCAACGGAGGAAAGCACCAGTCTCACCTGACAGGCTACATGAAAGCCATCTGCCAGGAAGTCAGCAAGCACATCGAGGGCCCGGGTGACCTGGGTGTGATAGTGGAGCCACACCCAGGCCCAGGTGTTGATGGTGTGGCTCCCGCCCGTGTTGAGCCTGTCCGCATCCATGGAGTCCCAGTGGTATCAATTGCTGATACCCCAGCCACGTGAGTGAGACAAAGGCCTACATCATGCACCTACAAATGATTCCACCACCTCCCAACACTCACGATAAATAAGGCCGACGCGGGGGCCTTTTTTGCATCGGATGGACTTTCTGCTCCGATAGAACGATAGAGCGTTGAGTTTAAGGGGGACCTCGCTCTTGAATGAAGTCCTAACTCGCAGCGGTTGCGAAGATACATCGATCCGCGCGCGAGGTACCCCCCCCTTTTTGGGAATCTGCACAGATGTTGGTTAAATGAGCCCGGAATCTGTGCAGATGCATGCCGATGCCTTTAGGAAAAGCGACATCTGTGCAGATGCCGGTTATTAAATCTGTGCAGATGCTATTAAAGGCAACATCTGTGCAGATGTCGGTAATTAAATCTGTGCAGATGCACAAAAGGGCGACATCTGTGCAGATGCCGGTTATAATTTAAGGACGACATCTGTGCAGATGCTAATAAAGGCGACATCTGTGCAGATGCCGGCTTTTAAATCTGTGCAGATGCTAATAAAGGCGACATCTGTGCAGATGTCGGTAATTAAATCTGTGCAGATGCACAAAAGGGCGACATCTGTGCAGATGCCGGTTATAATTTAAGGACGACATCTGTGCAGATGCTAATAAAGGCGACATCTGTGCAGATGCCGGTTATTAAATCTGTGCAGATGCTAATAAAGGCGACATCTGTGCAGATGCCGGTTATTAAATCTGTGCAGATGCTGATAAAGGCGACATCTGTGCAGATGTCGGTAATAAAATCTGTGCAGATGCACAAAAGGGCGACATCTGTGCAGATGCCGGTTATCATTTAAGGACGACATCTGTGCAGATGCTGATAAAGGCGACATCTGTGCAGATAAATATCTCGACATCTGCACAGATGCCAAGTAGTGCAGCTGTGCACATGAAGGCTACGCAAAGGCACCGCGAAGGAAGCAAAGTCACCACCAGAAGGAATCAAGACTCTTCCATTATTCAACAATCTGTGTGATATCTGCATGAAGTTTTCGCAAAGGTGGCGTGAAGGAAGCCAAGGAACCGCGAAGGAGCTTGGATTGCCCCATATAGCAGCAATGAGCAGCCAGGAGCAGCCAACAAAAATCGTCGCCAAAAGGCTAGCCACGAGCCAGCCAGCCGCTTAGGCGACCAGATGCCATCAGGTTAAGCGATAGGATCAAGATATAGCGACAGAAAACGGAAGGAGGCGCAGCGATGCAGCGACACAGCGATGCAAAGATGCGGCAAATGCATGAGGTGCAACTAGGACACGTAGCCCGAAGCCTGTGAGACGGAGCGGAAGAGGAGTGGAGGAGCCCGGAGGCGGTCAGGAGCCATGCATGAGACAGGCTGGGTGCACTTGAAAAAAAGGTGGGTGCACCCACACAAACCCCACCCTAGCGAATGGTGAGTATTCTATCTTGCAGTCATGTGGCTCCAAGTACCTTGCCAGACTATTTGCCAACCACTGAATTGTTGCAGGTTCAATGGTCCCAACCTCCCCTTCCCTACACCCAGCCCAGCCCAGCCCAGCCCAGCCCAGCCCAGCCCAGCCCAGCCCAGCCCAGCCCAGCCCAGCCCAGCCCAGCCCAGCCCAGCCCAGCCCAGCCCAGCCCAGCCCAGCCCAGCCCAGCCCAGCCCAGCCCAGCCCAGCCCAGCCCAGCCCAGCCCAGCCCAGCCCAGCCCAGCCCAGCCCAGCCCAGCCCAGCCCAGCCCAGCCCAGCCCAGCCCAGCCCAGCCCAGCCCAGCCCAGCCCAGCCCAGCCCAGCCCAGCCCAGCCCAGCCCAGCCCAGCCCAGCCCAGCCCAGCCCAGCCCAGCCCAGCCCAGCCCAGCCCAGCCCAGCCCAGCCCAGCCCAGCCCTCCCCTCCCTCCCCCACCACCACCTCCTTCATCACCCTACCACAAGAAGCAGGTGCATGGAGCGCAAGAGCAGCCAGGAGCTACAGCCATGGAGGCGCTGCCAGGTAGGTATAAAAGTGGCGCTAGCAAAGAGTGAGTGGCCAGCCCTTGCATATGGGTGGTCGGATGCCCAGCCTAACCGCAAAGATGCCCATTGTTTACTGCAGGTCCCACGGTCAGCCCTTCCCTCTTCCCCCCTTCCTCCTTCCCCCTTCCCCCTCCCCTCCCCTGTTTCACCACCTCCAAGCCTGGCACCCCACCTACCTCCCTACCCTTGGCGTAGCAGCCCTCTCCCTACCCTACCCTTGGCGTAGCAGCCCTCTCCCTACCCTACCCTTGGCGTAGCAGCCCTCTCCCTACCCTACCCTGGGCGTAGCAGCCCTCTCCCTACCCTACCCTTGGCGTAGCAGCCCTCTCCCTACCCTACCCTTGGCGTAGCAACCTGGAGCGGGCAACCTGGAGCGGGCAGCTTGGAGTAGCAGCCCACCCAGCCCACCCTGGCCATGCCATGCCCACACACCACAATAACCCTACCCATCCCTCTCAAAAGGGATAGCTGAGCGCTTGGGTGGTTGTCAGCCCGTGCTTGTTGTCCTCGTCATCTTGCCGCCTTGTTGCGATGTTGTTGTGTTGTCACCTTGTTGGGTTGTGGTGTGGTGTGGTGTGGTGTGGTGTGGTGTGGTGTGGTGTGGTGTGGTGTGGTGTGGTGTGGTGTGGTGTGGTGTGGTGTGGTGTGGTGTGGTGTGGTGTGGTGTGGTGTGGTGTGGTGTGGTGTGGTGTGGTGTGGTGATGGTGATGGTGATGGTGATGGTGATGGTGATGGTGATGGTGATGGTGATGGTGATGGTGATGGTGATGGTGATGGTGATGGTGATGGTGATGGTGATGGTGATGGTGATGGTGATGGTGATGGTGATGGTGATGGTGATGGTGATGGTGATGGTGATGGTGATGGTGATGGTGATGGTGATGGTGATGGTGGTGTGTGGCGTCACCTTGTTGTTGTGTTGTGTCGTTGCTACCTTGTCACATCGTAGGGGGGTGTTGCGGTCATTGGGTGCATCAATGCATGTGCTTAGCATTTCCATATTGAGGTGTTGTGGAGTGATGGTGCATCGAGACATGTGCTTGCAAGTCCCGTAGCGAGGTGTTGCGGGATGTTTGGGTATCCAAACATGTGTATTGCGAGGATGTTGCGGGGTGTTTGGGTGTCAATACATGTGTTTTGCGGGGGTGTAGCAAGGTGTTGCGGGGTGTTTGGGTGTCAATACATGTGTTTTGCGGGGGTGTGGCGAGGTGTTGGGGGGTGTTTGGTCGTCAATACATGTGTTTTGCGGGGGTGTAGCAAGGTGTTGCGGGGTGTTTGGTGGTCAATACATGTGTTGTGCGGGGATGTTGCGGGATGTTTGGGTGTCAATACATGTGTTTTGCGGATGTAAGAGTCGATGAAATAGTCGACATCTGTGCAGATGAAGCCACGACATCTGCACAGCCAAGCCGCGAATGTAAAAGTCGACATCTGTGCAGATGCTATAGACAACATCTGCACAGCCAAGGCTCGAATGTAATAGTCGACATCTGTGCAGATGTCGTTGTCAGCAGCTGCACAGATGTCGGTCACGACATCTGCACAGCCAAGCATTGAATGTAATAGTCGACATCTGTGCAGATGTCGTTGTGAGCAGCTGCACAGATGTTGGTCGCGGTTTATGACATCTGTGCAGATGTCGACTTCCCGCAGCTGCACAGATGTCGACATCGCATGCATCTGCACAGATGTCGACTTGCAGCAGCTGTGCAGATAAAAGACAACCGACATATGTGCAGATTTCCAATTCTTGAAATTCGCGGTCCAACTACGTCGCAACGGATGCGCGGATTAGCGTAAGACTTATACCGTTCGAACGGCCTTCTACTCTAGTTTTGAAAGAGCTATGGTCGGTCCAATCGCGACCGGTCCTTGTTTATCGTGAGTGAATCCAGTCTATCCCTATACAACTTGTACCCTGCCATGTACCATCCACAAACATATTACAACCATTGAGGAATGAATTGCGTGATTGTGTGCATGTAGAGCCACTTTGACTAGGGGCATGGGCCACAGCGCCCTGAAGATGTGCTACAACTGCAACATCAGTGTTGCGGTGGCACTTCTCTATTCTCGCGGAGTGACTAGACCAATTCTGCGGACGAGGGCAGAGGTTCGTTAGAGCTGCGCGTGCTAGCACAGGACCTCCGCCTGGGAGTCGAACCCAGCGTTTGACACCGGTCATTGGTCGTCGTCACACTCTTGGACCGATCGCGAGCGCAGGGTTACCATTACATGGCATGGGAAACGCTCGTGCCTCGCACCGTAACATTTCCCCCCCACCAGGCGTCAGGCCCCAACTGTCCTCAGTTGACACAATGTCTGCCCCGCTCAGATACACAAGTGTACCGTCACTCGCGCCTACTCGCTAGCGCTAGGTGCCAAAGAATACATGACCATTTTTTTTTTTAGATCTTTTGTGGGATGTGCAACCCCCGCGCAGCAGCGTACTCCTGCACCAAAGTACCGCTGCCTTGCAAGTTCTCCATGGGTTCCCAAGTGTTGTGCGTGGAGTCATAGCCGACCCACTTGACCAGAAACTCTAGTTGTGGCTTGACTCCAGCAGTCATCTTGTGGTCCATCAGCTTCTCGACTTCATACACCGGGAGTCCATCTTCCCATCTGTCTGGCGGCGGCGCTACCAAGTGAGGCACAGCATCGCCAATGTAGGGCTTGACCAGGGACACGTGGAACACGTTGTGCATGTGCCATTGGTGTGGCAACTGCAGCTTGACAGCCACCTCTCCCACCATGTTGACCACTCTGAAAGGTCCAACGTAGCGCGGCTTCAGCTTACGCACCCCTGCCTCCCCACTTTTGCTTCTCATGTTTTGTGTGGACAGCATGACCAGGGCATGTGGCTCGTACTTAGCAGTTCTTCTTTTACCATCTTCTCTTGCTTTCATTCTTTGTTGCGCTTCAGCCCAGCACTTTCTTGCGTTTTTCACAGCCTGCATGATGCCTTGCACAAACTCATGGGCCCTCGGCCCTTTGCGAGGCAACCCCTCAACAGCAGGTACCAGGGGTGTTCACCGTAGTTCAAGAAGAATGGTGTGTTCTGCACCGACTCTTGCCATGAGTTGTTAATGGCAAACTCTACCATGTCCAAATGCTCAACCCAGTCAGATTGGTCGGGGCTGATGTAGGCCCGCAACATCTCCTCCACAACCCGGTTCATCCTTTCAGTCTGTCCGTCGGATTGGGGATGATAGGCTGAGCTCATGGCAATCCTTACCCCCAGCAACCGGCAGATCTCACGCCAATTCTCACTGTTGAAGATAGCTCCCCGATCACTCAACACGGAGACGGGTTTGCCATGCAGCCTTATCACATTGTTCTTAAACAGTCTTGCAAACTTCTCACTATTGATAGATTCGTGTGTTGGCACCAGATGCACCATCTTACTCAGTCGGTCGACAAACGCCAAGATCGAGTCATACTTCTCCTCGCCACTGGCTGGCAGCTTCACAATCATGTCCATGCTCACATGTTCCCACCGTTTCCCTGGGATACACAGAGGCTGCAGTTTGCCAGCCTTGAGCAAGCAGCTGGGTTTGTTTCTTTGGCATGCGTCGCACTGCCGCACATAGTCCACCACATCCTTATCCCAGCCTGGCCAGTAGAAATGTCGAGAGACCAGTTTCTTTGTTTTGGTGATACCCACATGGCCAGCGAAAGCATCATCATGGCACTGCTCCAGCACCGCTTGCTTGACCAGGGGGCTTCGAGGTACCCACACCTTGTCTCTTATGAACCATAGGCCTTGCTCACTGCGTGTCAGCCTGCCTTCCACCTTGCCCGACTGGAACAAGGGGTCGCAGCTGTAGCCCTCAATGATGAAGTCATGCAGCGAGCCGCCTGGAGCCCTTGCGACTTGCACTTCACTTTCCCGCATTGTTTCATCCATCTCGACGGGTGTCGCACTTGGGCTTGTTGGCCGAGGGATTTCCCCCCCACCAGGACGCACCGGTCCACCGGTACGCTCAGCTACAGCCGGCCGCTCTCCGGGGTGCTGGGCGGAGCATTGCTCACGTGGTTCTGGTGGCTGTTGGGCCGGAGGGGGCTGCCGAGTCTGCCTGGCTTGCTGTCGCGTCATTGCAAGCAATAGGCCCTCTGACCGCAGCACTACAGCACCCACAATATCAGCTTCCTCGTCACTGTCCTTGGTGGTTTCCTGTTGCAGGAGCATTGGGCTTCGGCTGATGGGGTCAGCTACATTCACAGCGCCAGGCTTGTGCATGATCTCATATTTGAACCTTGACATGAGCTCAACCCACCGCGCCATGCGTCGGGATAGGTTTTGCTGAGGCGCCAGGTACACAAGGGGGTTATGATCAGTCACGATTGTCACACCCGCTGCCCCATCTAGATAGCATCGCCATTCCTGCAAGGCCCTCACAATGGCCAGGAGCTCTTGCTCGCCTGTTGTGTATCTGACCTAGGCTGGCGTGAGCTTCTTGCTCGTGAACGCCACCACACGGTCGTCTTGCATCAACACACCACCTGTGCCCAGCAGGGAAGCATCAGTCCACACCGTGAAGGGCTTGGTGAAGTCAGGCAGAGCCAAGACAGGGGCAGAGCTCAGGGCTGCTTTTAGGGCGTGGAAGGCATCTCGCACCCGAGCATCCTCCACAAACGCCCGTCGCACCCGTGCATCATGCTGTACCCCTTTAGGTGCTTTCTCATCCTGTCTAGTCAGGTCCGTCAAAGGAGCTGCCACAGAACTGAAGTCTCTTATGAAGCGGCGGAAGAAGTTCGCCAGACCCAGAAACGCTTGCAGATCCTTTAGGCTCTGGGGCTCTGGCCACTCAGCTACTGCCTTCACTTTGGCAGGGTCCACAGCCACTCCGTTCCTGCCCACAATGTGGCCCAGGAAACTCAGCTCAGGGCGATTAAACTCACACTTGCTCAACTTGGCAAATAGCTTGTGGGTTTTCATCAGCTCCAGGACTTGAGACAGGTGTTGCACATGCTCCTCAGGGGTCTCACTCATCACCAATATGTCATCAATGTACACAAGGACAGCACCAGCCTTTATCAGGGGCTCGAAGATCCTGTTCATAGTTTTCTGAAAGGTTGCAGGGGCATTGCACAGCCCGAAGCACAGGACCTTGTACTGAAACTGCCCCATAGGCGTGAGGAAGGCCGTCTTAGGCACGTCTTCGGGGGTGATCCTGATCTGGTGGTAGCCAGATTGCAGGTCAAGGGAGCTGAACACCCTTTTCCCCCGGACCTGATCCAACAGGTCATCAATACGCGGCAGTGGGTAGCGGTCGCGCACCGTACGTTTGTTGAGTGCCCTGTAGTCAATGCACATTCTAAGGGACTTGTCCTTCTTCTCCACAAACAGGACAGGGGCCCCCCAGGGCGACGTACTCGGTTCGATCCAGCCTTTAGCTTGCAACGCAGCCACTTGTTTCTTCATCTCTTCGAGCTCACGTTGGCTTAGGCGATACATGCGCGCCCACTGCGGCTGTGTGTCAGGCTCAAGCGGGATGGTGTGCCCCACACCCCGCTCGGGCGGCAGCCCTGCTGGGATCTCTTCAAACACCTCAGCATGGCTCTTCAGCAGTGTTGTCATCACTTCATTGGGGACTAGGCCAGGTGACGCACTGCTTGCGCCGCTAACCACGGATAAGAGGGAGCCTGTGCACCACCCTTCCGCGTCATCTCGCTCTGCTGGTTGGACCAACAGCAGCCAGCTCATACATCCCAGCCTTAAGGCTCGGGCAGCTTGTTTCGCGCTGAGCAGTGGCGGGTCGGGGTGTTCCTGTACCAAGGCCGCCACTGTTCCACCGGCATGACTGGGTTGCATGGCGAACAGTTTGTACCTCCTCCCATCCTCGCCACGCATGTCACAACAGCCCTGCCGTACCATGAGTTTGGCATCGTGAGCCTCCTGCCACGGCTTCCCTAGCACCACATCGATTTTTCCCAACATGGCAGGCACCACTTTTGCTATTAGCACTGTCTTCACTTTGTTCATCGAGAGCGCACCAGTGGCTTCCTCACTCATGTGCACCAACTCTCCTTGGATGCCTTGAGCCACTGTTGCTTGGGTTAGCCGGGAGATGGACACACGGACACTGCTCTTAGGATGGCCACTGTTGTCAGTTTTCCTTACATTGGCCAACCACTTTTCACTGATAAGGTTGAACGATGCTCCTGTGTCAATCATGACAGTGCACCGCTTTCCACCGAAGCTGCCTTCATACACAAAAGGAGAATCGGTCGGTCGGGCGGGGGCGGCTGGTTGTGCACAAGAGAACAACATGGGCATCTTACAATCATTTTGGCTATTGTCACACTTAGCCATGAACCCATCGTCTCTACCCTGGGGTGGGTGCACTCCACACATCAGGGCAACTTCCTAGGCATTAGCTCGCACCCCGCTGCCGCCAGCTCCAGCTCCTCCTGACCCTCCTGCTCCACCCTGCTGTGGTGGTGATGGGCAGTCACGGGCAATATGCCCCAGCCCGTTGCAGTTGTAGCACTTGACAGGGCCCTTGGCGTCTCTGCCGCCCTGATGGCCAGCCGGGCGCTTGCCGTTGCTGTTGTGGTCACGTCCGCCGCTTCCGTGGCGACCACCACCGCGGCCACCCCTGTGGCCACTGCTAGGGCCAGCTCCACGGCCTGCGGTCCCCAGCGTCGTGCCATACACAGCGTGTATGTTCCTTGCCACATGCTTCCGCATCACTTGGATCTGCGAACGGTCATCCACACCACCACTCTTGGCACGGCCACGACCGCGCACAGCCCGTGCTACCGCTACCAAACCAGGCGCATTGGTGAGCTGGCCTGCCTGCTTGGACTTCTGTCTGCCCACAGCAAACAACATCAGGTCATTCAGATCTGTCCATGGCTGCCCGTTCGTCATGACAGCACATTCACGTCGCATGTCATGATTCAGCCCTTGCACATACAGTTCACATAAGGCCAGAGGAGGGAGTGATGGCACCTTCTGCGCCAACAACCTGAACGCCACATTGTACTGTGCAACGGACTGCTCTCCCTGCACACACTCTTTGTTGATAAGCCGCCGGGTTGCATCATGTGTGACTTGCACTGTGTTAACACCCACCAGCTCCTCAAAGAGCGCTTGGGTCTCCGCATTTGGCATCTGGTCACTCTCCACTCCCACCTGCTCAAGCACGGCATACATAGCCTCTTTGATGGGTTCAGCCACGTGCATCAGCACAGCATCACACAGCGGCAAGTTGGCTGCCTTAGCCCAACGGTGCACTTCAAGCATGAACAGCTTTGGGTTACGTCCTTTCTCAGTGTCATTCACACTCCACTCTTTAGGAGATGGCATCACAGCCCTAAAGCTGCTCACCTGTGGTTGAGCCCCGCGGGCAGCACCATCCACGCCGTTGCCACCCCCGGCTCCTCCATCCGGGCCGCCAGGGCCCCCCGGACCACCAGGACCGCCTGGCCCACCCGGCCCACCAGGACCCCCAGGACCTCCAGGACCGCTAGGACCGCCAGGACCACTAGGGCCACCAGGACCCCCAGGGCCTCCATGCCCGCCGAACCCGCTGGGGCCACTGCCCCCGGGACCACTGCCCCCGCTCGGGTCGCCCGACCCGACACGGTCACCACTGCCAAGGGAGCTGGCCACACCACTGCCGAGGGCTGAACCACTACCACCCGTGCCACTAGGGCCACCGGCGTGCGTAGGGCCACCACTTTGCACAATGACAGCAGCGGCACTGGCAGGCACAGCAGAGGCAGGGCTGAAAGGGGCTGATCCCTGCCGGCGTTGCAGCTCCTGCTGGAGCTCCTCGAGAGACAAACTCGTCAAAGTGCCTTCCGCACGATGACCGGCCCCGCTAGGAGACCTAGGCACCTCTGCAAACGAGACACGTGCAGAGGGCACACCTAACATTGCAAGCACGTCTTTAGTTGAGACATTAGCCTGGTTCAAAACATGCTGCAATTCAGCTCTCTTAGCTGCAGACATAACTGCAGGCAACAACGTCTTGGGCCTTTGCCCACTGGCTGCAGGCTGCATGCTAACCACGACTAGACAGTGTGAAGTCTATTGAGAGGCAAACACCTAGTGCGCTAAGCTCTAGCAGGCCATACCCAAGTCGAGGGCTGCCAGCTCGGCCTCCGCCATGGTGATTGCGTCCCCGTTCGACATGTAGTCCCTACAGGTAGTGCTGATGTCGATGTCCTTCCAGAAATCGCGTAGCGGGGTTGGTCGGAAACCACCGCTGTTGCGGTGGCACTTCTCTATTCTCGCGGAGTGACTAGACCAATTCTGCGGACGAGGGCAGAGGTTCGTTAGAGCTGCGCGTGCTAGCACAGGACCTCCGCCTGGGAGTCGAACCCAGCGTTTGACACCGGTCATTGGTCGTCGTCACACTCTTGGACCGATCGCGAGCGCAGGGTTACCATTACATGGCATGGGAAACGCTCGTGCCTCGCACCGTAACATTTAGCAAGCCCCCCAACCCCCCTACAGAGAAGGCGCCCCTTGGCTACGACTCGCCAACGCTGCAGACCCTACCAGGCTCCAACCGGGAGGTATGGAACACTTGACACACACATCAGCATGTGCTATTGAAATCAGACACAAGGATCCCTTGGCACACACCATCCTTGCTTGCCATGGCGGACTGCAGGAGTATGTGCTCATCTATGACGTGCGCATGAAGTTCACCCACGAGCAGATCATGAGCCGAGGTGCCCCCTTCATCCATGGGTGGTCCCAAGGCGACCCTAGGGTGGTGGGCTGCCACGCCCAGCCCCTCCTGCCCCTGCTGCTGCAACACCTGGACGCCCGGTTGGCCCACCTGGTGCCTGTGTACCACGGCTTCATGTATGGCTTGCTGAAGCACCAGCTGGAGTGGTTCATGAGTGCAGATGGCCTTCACATTGATGTGCGGCGTGAGATAGTGAAGCGTGGAGCAGCCATTCAATCCCCATCTGACTTGGGACGGAACCTGGGAGACCTTGCCAACCGCACGTAAGCCATAAGCATGTAGTGCAGTATGTCATAATCATGTCACAACTGACAGGCAAGGATGCTGACAATACAAGGTGCATGTCATGACACGCTAATGATTGCACTGGTGCTGCAATGCCCATGTCATCATGCAGTGGATGGCGAATGGAGGACTACAAGCACTGGTTTGTGCACTTCTCACCCATCGTGTTGCGGGGCAACCTTTTGCCAGAGCCCTACCGTGGGTTGTGGACAGCCTTGGAGGGCGCTATGTTGCACTACTTGACACCAGGTAATTTGCATACCAACATTTACAGGCACGATCCCACTGCATGATGACTAACTCATACCTAGCTTAGTGTATTTGTCTGCCCAATACAGGCTCGGAGAACAGCGCCACACCTGCGGGGATGGCGGCAGGCTATGCACATCTGAAGACCTATGCAGCCAGGTTGGAGCGCTGCCGCCGTGATCCTCTGCTTCCAGCTGCGCATGGCGACAACAAGGACAAGCTGTCTGTGCCTACTGACCAAGTCTGCCCAAACCTCCACACAACGGCCTGCAGGTGAGAGTTTTAACAGTAGCATGCAGGCCAACCTTACCCATCAACAATGCATGCATGCTGCAGGCAGACCATGCATCAACATGATATCATGGCTGTGGTGTGCACAGGCTGTACATGCAAGAGAGCAATGTGGGCAGGACATGCCTGTTTGGCGAGCTCTGGATCGAGCGTGACCTGCATGACTTGAAGTCCATCACCACCAGCGGCATTCCTGGAGCCCAGCTGGATGCCCACATAGCCATGCGGGTGGCCGGGCATAACGCCAGCAAGAGGCTGCTTGACCGGGCTGAGCCAGAGGCACAGCAGGACTACAAGGCCCGCCTGAAGGACGAGCTGACACAGGACGGGCAGCAGGCCCTGCTGCTGGGAGCGGGCAGTGCAGAGTGCCCACTGCAGAACAGCCCGGGTGCCATGATGAGGGGCTGCATGAAGGCAGTCCAGGATCTGCAGAAAAGCGACGAGGCCACCCCACGGCGCCCATGGCACGTCAAGCAGGTGTTCGGTGAGGCCCTAACCGCAAGGGAGGCAGAGGAGGAGGCCAAGGAGGCTCCACGGGTCGCTGGCCCTGGACCCCCGTATCCAGTGCGGTACTACCAGCGGGCAAACTGCAATGGCACCATCGTGTTCAGCAGTGTTTACAAACGCCCCTCAACCCGCAACAACACCTGGGTCAGCATCCCGTTCAGGCTCGATGACGACAACTGGGCCATTTGGGCTGGCCATGTGCAGTTCTGGGTTCGTTTGGAGCACCCCAAGCTGCCTGGGGTGTTCCTACGCCTAGCAGTCAGCCGCATCTACTTGACCCGCCCTACATCCCACCCCTCATGTTTGGCAGCAACAGGTCAGGCTGTTCCCAGGCCACAGCAGGCAGCAGGAGCTGGAGCAGCGGCTGAGCAGGAGGTCAGGGGGGAGAGCCACAAGGAGACGGAGATGCATAAGGGGCTGCTGGGCCCAGCGGTATAGGTGGGCCACAGCAGCACAGGTCGGCAAAGCGGGGCGTGGAGCAGGCAGCAGCGGATGCAGCCAGCACAGGTGGCGCCAGGAAGTCCCAGAGGCTCGCAGCCAGTGCATCACAGCGGCAGGCTGACCCCCTTCCACCTGTTGAGGACCGCCCGCAGCGGTCAGCCATGGGCAGCATGCACCAGGGCTATGGAGATCAGCATTGGTATATGTTTGATGCCACCAAGATCTTCATAGTCTTTGTGACCAGCTTTGAGGATGGGGAGGGCTACGGCCGTATATTCTTTGTGCCAGCGCACAGCCTCAGCCGCAGCTAGAACCCTGTAGGCGTGCGGCAGAACCCTGTAGACGTGTGTCGCAGAACCCTGTAGCCGTGCGGCAGAACCCTGTAGACGTGTGTCGCAGGACCCTGTAGGCGTGCGGCAGAACCCTGTAGCTGTTTGTCGCAGGACCCTGTAGGCGTGCGGCAGAACCCTGTAGACGTGTGTCGCAGGACCCTGTAGGCGTACGGCAGAACCCTGTAGGTATGTGTCGCAGGACCCTGTAGGCGTGCGGCAGAACCCTGTAGAAGTGGGTCGCAGGACCCTGTAGCTGTGCGGCAGAACCCTGTAGACGTGTGTCGCAGGACCCTGTAGGCGTGCGGCAGAACCCTGTAGACGTGTGTCGCAGGACCCTGTAGGCGTGCGGCAGAACCCTGTAGAAGTGGGTCGCAGGACCCTGTAGCTGTGCGGCAGAACCCTGTAGACGTGTGTCGCAGGACCCTGTGGCCGTGCGGCAGAACCCTGTAGATATGTGTCGCAGGACCCTGTGGCCGTGCGGCAGAACCCTGTAGACTAATGTAGCAGGACCCTGTAGGCGTGCAGCAAAACCCTGTAGAAGTGGGTCGCAGGACCCTGTAGGCGTGCGGCAGAACCCTGTAGACGTGTGTCGCAGGACCCTGTAGCTGTGCGGCAGAACCCTGTAAACAAATGTCGCAGGACCCTGTAGGCGTGCGGCAGAACCCTGTAGAAGTGGGTCGCAGGACCCTGTAGCTGTGCGGCAGAACCCTGTAGACGTGTGTCGCAGGACCTTGTAGGCGTGCGGCAGAACCCTGTAGCTGTTTGTCGCAGGACCCTGTAGGCGTGCGGCAGAACCCTGTAGACATGTGTCGTAGAACCCTGTAGCTGTGCGGCAGAACCCTGTAGACGTGTGTCGCAGGACCCTGTAGGCGTGCGGCAGAACCCTGTAGACGTGTGTCGTAGGACCCTGTAGGCGTGCGGCAGAACCCTGTAGAAGTGGGTCGCAGGACCCTGTAGCTGTGCGGCAGAACCCTGTAGACGTGTGTCGCAGGACCCTGTGGCCGTGCGGCAGAACCCTGTAGATATGTGTCGCAGGACCCTGTGGCCGTGCGGCAGAACCCTGTAGACTAATGTAGCAGGACCCTGTAGGCGTGCGGCAAAACCCTGTAGAAGTGGGTCGCAGGACCATGTAGGCGTGCGGCAGAACCCTTTAGACGTGTGTCGCAGGACCCTGTAGCCGTGCGGCAGAACCCTGTAGACGTGTGTCGTAGGACCCTGTAGCCGTGCGGCAGAACCCTGTGGCCTAGGACCCTGTACAGGGTCAGTAGGACCCTGTACAGGGTCGGGTAATTTTTCGAATAGTTATAACATCGCAGCAACTTTGAGTTTTTCAATGATTACAACGGCGATGAGTCGGCCTTTCCTGGGGCTATCTGCAGTATGCCTCCCGGGAAGAAATGACGTAGGCGACTTCCGGCCTTAATCGGCGCGAGTGCTTCCACCCTTCTATGAGGAGACCACGCAGTAAGCTGGCCTCGCACGGCACCTGCAGCACCTGCGACTCGACTCGCATCATTGCACTGCCACATCCCGCTTCAGGCGAGACCTCACAGCACACTCGCAGTCCCATTACACCCTGTTGGCATCAGCCACAGAGACGACACACAGCACAGCTCTAGCTTATCCTGTTGGCTTCAGCCACAGAGACATCACCTACAGCCTACACTCCTGCACTCCATGCAGAACACAACATACATCAAGGCGGCAGAGCTAGCCAGCCCAGCAGCCTGCCAGAACACTCAAGCAGCATAGCCGCATGGCATACGCAAACAGACACTTGCAGCCCAGGTTTAGCCTGAGGTACACATATACAACATGGCAGCAGAGCTAGCGGCCTGCCAGCACAAACAAGCCGAACAGCTTGTGCATGTAGATTCTTGCAGCCCAGGTATACCCTGAGGTAGCATTCGCACTTCATGGCAGCAAAGCACCCTAGCCTGCCAGAACACTAAAGTCGCATAGCACACGGCATGCGTGCATCATGGCAGCCCAGGTAGCACCTGAGGTAGCATTCACACTTCATGGCAGCAAAGCACCCTAGCCTGCCAGAACCATAGCACACGGCATGCGCGCATCATGGCAGCCCAGGTAGCACCTGAGGTAGCATACACACATTATGGCAGAAGAGCCTACCATTACCATCAAGTCGTTAGCTGCACAGTTAGCGCACAAGCAAGCAACCCAGGTGTCTCCTCAGGTAGCGCACAACGGCACGGGGCAAAGCGATAATGCATTTGCCTAGGGTTGCAGCTTTCATACTGCTTCTCTCATGTTCACTCATGCATGGGCCACACACAATGCAGCTAGGCACATCAGCCTCTGCATGCCAGCAAACAGGCACATACGCCTAGGCTCTTGAGTTTCGCAGCCTTGCACCTCAAGTGACCTCAAAGTGCACAGTACCAGCGTCTCACCACGGCTGCACTGGCTGGCTAGCATGCCAGTTACTACAGCAGAGCCGGGGGGGTCAAATAGCTCCCATGCGCACCGACCTGCAACACATGGGCATGTGTGCAACAAAACACCTGACCCCACAATCTTTCCACCCTGGTTAGGGACAAAGCATATGTCTGCTTATATCCCACCAACTCTGTTCCAGCACTTTGCAGCCGGCATGGTTTGATCACCCATTGCAACCTGCGCTGAACACAGCCACCACTACTTCGTCTGTTACAATGGTTTATTCTGTCAGCAACCGCGAGCTGGGAGGAGGAGAGCATGACCAAGATGGAGCACGAGACAAGATTCTGATGCTTCTGTCGATGAGTATGAACACCTCTTTGCGAGAGGTTTGCATGTAGCTTTGCTTTGCATGGAGCTGGATGCAATTGCGTGTCTGTTGCATGTACCCTAATGCATGACTTGATACGACGGCTGTCTGCTTCTTTCTGCGTCTTCCTGCATGTAGCTTTACTTTGCACGGAGCTGAATGCATTTGCTTGTCTGTTGTAGGTAGCTAGCATCGTGAATGTTTTTGTCTGCATGTCCTTGCATGCCTGTTTTGCCTGTTGTCGCAAGATTCTGACTGATATCAAAACTGCAAGCCCCGGGACGTAGCTTTTCGGAGTGGGGGAGAGTGTAACAGTCCAGACACTCAGCTAGGATGAATGCGATGTTTATTTCCTTCCCCATGCAGGTTCTAGTGTGACATTTGAAGTACTTTGTTTTTCAGCTGAGATCGTTCTGGATTCGAGGAGAAAGATGTAAGCAAACACTGCGCTTCTGCTCCAGCGTCCCCGTTACTCAACAAGTCTCTGATTCAACTAGGCTCGTCACTACCAAGAGTACGTGTGTAGCCAGCGCCTCTATTTGCAGCCACAACACCCAGTAGCTGCTTTCTAAGTCTGTAGCTGCTTTAGCCGCATAAGCGACAGCTAATCAGCCCAGCCAGTTCAAAAACCCTAAAGTTGCAGCCATGCATACTGGGTACCTGGCTGTACGCTAACAGGGGAGATGGGTGAAGGAGAGGTAGGAGGGAGGAGGCTGATGGCAGGCTGGGCTGCTGGGAGGAGGGGCTACTGGGGGCTGGGCTGGGTAGACGAGGTTGGGAGATGGTGGGTTAAGCTGTGTTGGTGGTGACCACGTGGCGGAGTGGTAAGCCAAGCTCAGTCGGCTCCTCGTGCACATGTAGCCATCAGCATGTGTACCTTGTAAGGGGTCAATCTTGACACATATAGACCCAATGATTGAGTTGCATAGTGCCACGGACGCGTTATTGAGTATGCTATAACAAATTCGAGTGAGGCCAGGCTGTTCAATGGTTGACAACTTAAAGCGGATCATAGCTGGAGGGGGTGACTAGTCCCTACTGTGCCGCCCACCATTATAGCGATACAGCGCTGCCACACTCGAATTTGGGTTTCTTCACATCCTCGCCAAGCGGCCTGCACCATCAGGAAGCTCGCGCAGCCATGTTTGCCAGACTTCGGTGGTGTGCGCCACCGACATGTCGTGCGCCACCGACATGTCGTGCATCGCTAACGGATAGCCAAGGACGTAGCTTACCAGTGTAGCTAACCACGGTCTCTGATTGGGACACATCCGGGGTCACATGTGGGGCGGTGGGGGCTCAGGGCGTGGGAGAGGGTCGGGGCTAGGGACTCGCCCCTCGAGAGCTCTGGTTAGCGGTCCACAATGTGCATGGCCATGCACATTGCACAATCTGCGGTCCACAATGTGAACGGCCTTAAGCACAATGTACAATGTGCGGTCCACAATGTGAATGGCCTTAAGCATGACACCACCTCAGTCAAGTTCACAGCTAATAAGAGGCTGGTGGCCGAGCATGATGTCATCGCTCTGTGCGAGACACGCAGCAATAGGATAGCGTAGTTCATGCAGCATGCGCCCACCCATAGTGTCTTTCACACTACTGTTTCACGTCAGGGGGTGCCGGGTCAGGGGGTGGCCCTTCTGCTGCGCAAGGAGCTAGCCAGGCACGCCAGGCTATGGCGCACCAGTAGTGCCATGCAGCTGCTTTGGGTCAGGCTGGCAGGGTGTGTGTGTGGGCTTGAGGGCGATGTGTTGCTGGGTGTGTGCTACATACCCCCCGCTCACAATGTCTCCGAGCACTTCAACCACTTGCTGCTAGAGCTCCAAGAGGCTACATCACACACACCACATGTCCTCCTGATGGGTGACCTGAACTCTCATTTAGGCAAGCTGAGCGAGATAGGTGACCTCCATGGCTGGGCCATGCTGCATCCGGAGCGATGCTGGATTGGCCCAGCCAAGTCTAACTTAGCGGGCAGGGAGCTAGTTGACGTGCTATCAGCTACAGGCCTTGTTGCCACCACCGGCAGGGGACATGGGGACATGGGACAGCGCACCTGCAGAGCTAGCACTCGCACGGAGCACATCATCATGAGTGAATCGGTTTACTCTTTGAGCCACACATCTTCCTTCCCTGACGCTTGCCATGAGTTTGACCACTCCCCCATTACCCTATCATTCAAGGCACCAGCACAAGCCACTACACCCGTCCACACCTGCAATGCTGACTGCCACACTGGCCCACAGTTCCAATGGAAGCCAGATCATGCTGCTCGGTATGTGGGTGCCCTCATTGCCTTAGAAGAGGAGGTCATGGCTGTCAAGCAGGCTGTTGAGCAAGGCACACACCCTGACTCCATCAACCGCTTTGTGCATGACATCATATCACGGGCTGCGGGCAGTGCGGGGATGCTCAGGCCAAGGCTCTGCCCATTGGCGCGTGTTGACAAGCACACCACAGTTAAGCCTGCCTGGTTTGACCGGTCATGCAAGGAGGCTAAAGCCGCACTCTGGCAGGCTCTGCGTAGCGGGGAGGCCTTGCACCTTTACAGGGCTAGAAAGCAGGCCTATAGGAGGCTGGTTGCTAGAGCTAAGTCTGCGTGGTCCAAGCACAGAGCTGCCAAGCTTCTAGACATGCTCAAGCACAACCCTGGGGATGCACTCAAGATGCTCCGTGTCAAGCACGCACGCCAACAGTCCATGGTTCCCATTGATAAGTGGCATCAGCATCTGCAGGCCTATTTCACAACCACCACTACGACACACGAAGCACCCGATGTGATCCCTGAGCCAGCCAGGACCAGGCAAGCTGTGCCTGCCCATTTGCAAGCCGTCCCTCTTGGGAGAGGCAGACTTCACTCTGTCCCTGCCCCTGTCACAACACATCCGCCTGCCTATGAGCTGCCCCATCTTGACAACACCACATCCATTGTTCAAGCACAACTTCGTGAGTAGGGTTGAGGAGGGTGTTACCACTTACTTGTTGCTCCCTCTGCTTGCCACATGGTTTCACAGCATGTTGCGCACCGGGATTATTCCAGCAGCTTGGAAGGTAGCTAGAATCAGCCCCCTCTTCAAGGACACAGACCCCACAGACCCCAACAAGTACAGAATGCTTGCTGTGAGTAGTGTGTTGTACCGCCTGTCTGCTAACGTCTTGCGGCACGTGCTGACTGCCTGGTGCATGACACACAAAGTGCTGCCAGCTGAGCAGTTTGGGTTCATCCCGGGACGCAGCACCATGCAACCCATGTTCATTCTGCGCCACCTTGTCCATGCTCAAAAGGCTAGCGCAGATGCCAAGCACCGCAAGCTTTTCACTGCCTTCATTGACTTCAAACAGGCCTATGACCACATACCTCGACAACAATTGTGGGAACACTTGCGGGTTGGGGTCAAGCTGCCACAGCCCTTGCTTGCCTGCCTGGAGGGTCTGTATAGGGATGATAGCTATGTGCTGATAGATGGCCCCCACCGCATCCCCCCAGTGACTTCGGACCAAGGTGTCAAGCAAGGCTGCCCCATCAGCCCACTCTTGTTTGCTCTCTATGTTCACGACATTAGTAAGGAGTTCCTGGGTCCTGTTGATGCTGTGAGAGTGCAAGGCACACCTGTCACCCATTTCATGTATGCTGATGACCTGACCCTGGTGAGCACCTCGTCCCACGGGCTGCAGCGGCTGGTCTGCCAGCTGCAAGGCTTTGCAGACAGGAAACACCTTACAGTCAATGTGGGCAAGTCAAAGGTGTTGGTCTTCAATGGCAACTCACAGACTGGAGCACCTAGCATTGGGTACAAGCATGAGATCCTGCCTGTGGTGAGAGAGTTCAAGTACTTAGGCATGCACTTCAACCCCAGCGCCACCCCTGCTTTTGCTGCCACTCATATGAGGGCTGGCATGTTCCTCGCCATGCGCCAGGCGTGCAAGCGTGCCAGAGAGTATGGGGTCCTGCATGATCCATATGCCCTGTGTCACCTCATTAGAGCGTTTGTGCTCCCCCTAGGGCTGTATGGCAGCCAGGTATGGGGCACTGCTGTCCTTGGGCATGGTGTGCAACTCTCCAACCCAGTGCAAACACGCATGCTCAGCTTTCTCAGGTTTGCTGCCAGGGTACGTAGCTCAGTGTCAGGCCTGATGGTGCTGCATGAGTTGGGGCAGCTGCCCCTCCAACTTTACTGGCTAAGGGCTGCATGCAAGTTCTGGAACACTGCCAAACTTTCCCACAGTGACCTGCTGATGAGGGTCATCAAGGCAGATGTGGAGTTAGGCAGGAGCTGTCAGGCTAGTTGGAGTGCTCAGTTCCAGCTTGCCGCCAGAGAGCTGATGGGGGGTGAGTTCACCTCGAGCCCGGACATGGTCCTAGGCACCAAGGCTATGGAAGTCAAGTGGCTCGAGAGGTGGGGGAGGCGTTGGGTTGGGTTTGAGGGAGACCCTAGACTGCCTGAGACGGTGCATCGGGAGAGATGTTCGTATGCTGCATGGTTTAAGCATGGGGACGGCATTGGCATCAATCACATGGCACCACACCTGCTGAACAGACAGCTCTCTACAGAAGTTCGCACGAGCCTGACTAGGTTCAGGTTAGGCAACAGCGGTCTGGGGGTGGAGAAGGCTCGGTTTGAGGGGGTAACTTTCATTGATCGCACATGCACCAGATGCACAGAGGGGGTAGTGGATGACGCCATGCATTTCATCTTTGAGTGCACTGCCACGAGTTCCATCAGGGAGCAGCCGGAGTTTGCCTTGACTTTACAGAACAACAATGAGAACTTGCATGACTTCATGTTGAGCCCATGTGCACCTTTGTTTGTGCACCTTGCTATGAAGTGCGTTTCAGAAAGTCCCGAACCCCTTGAGGGAGAGGGCGGCCTAGCAGCCTAACGGCTGACGGCTTAAGCGGTGTAAGCCACATCATCACATGTGGCTGCCCGCATCGAAAGACTCCGATGGCAATTTCAGTCGAACATTAAACGCGCAATATCGCATTGCAGCAGACGCAGCAAACGTTACTTCAAATGATGGAGTAGATGGGCCGCAGTTGCATGAAGATTACCACCCCCATGTTGGGAACGCCTGAGATAGAGGATGCAAGGTCCAGTCAAGAAGCCTAATGGCTGACGGCGTAATCGGTATAAGCCACCTTCGTCTTACCTATTGTTTTACTTCTTACATTTCCTGATAGTTGCCGACCCGAGTCACAAGGAAAGCCAAGAACTTAGCCTAAATGGCTGACTCAACCTCCTCCTCACTCTTATTTAAACATGGGGATTAGCCCCTCTGATCCCTACAATCACTGATGTTACGATTACCCTAGACTCTCCACCACCGACCACCTTACACCTTGCCAGGTCAAAATAGGCAAGCGTACCAACTGACAACACTGGTCCAGCATACGTTAAGCAACATCTCCAGCCGCCAGACATTGCAAGAAAATGAAGACTACATCTCCAAAAACCTCTTCGCACCCCTGACGAGGAACCCTAGGTGACCACTGCTGCCACCCTCCTGAACATATGCTGCTGTTACCATCTTCTCTAAGTCCTCTCTAAGTCTTGGACTCTGCTCAGCTACTGGCACAACCCACGACAATGCGACAATGTGCTAATGTAGTTTGTTGTTGCGTTGTGACTGCAGTTGTGCAGCATCAGGCTGGTGAGGGCATAGAACATGTCAACAGGTGCTGGAACAGGCGTGCATTTCATGCCTAGTGCTACAAGGAGGCTGTAAACAGTTATCTAGGGCAGGAAGGTCTCTAAGGCAGGGGCACAAATGTCACTACTCCTTGTAAACGTTTGTTTGTGTGAGGTGCCACCACCTCCACTGCCACTACAGCAACCATACGTGGCACGCAATAGGACAAGTACTGCCAGCTATCAGTTCTGCCGGCTGTCAGTCACCACCGTGGGCAGCTTGCCCACGGTGGTAACCCACATGCTGCCCATGTCATGGCGGCCTGGACAGGCCATTAGGTGCAGTGCAGCCACATAAGGACCTAAAGAAAGACGTGATGAAGACCTCGTCAATTAGCAGGCAGCCGGCACATGCCGTGCTTACTGCTGCCAGTGCAATGAGCCTGTGTCAAGGCAGCAAAGTGGCTGTGCAAGGGTGCCAGAATGCTGGAACAGTGTAGCAGGGTGAAGCGGTAACTGAAACCCCACATACATGCATGCATGATGCGTTCAAGGTTCCACCTGACATGCGTCCATGTAGCTGGGAACATTATAGAAATATAAACAGCCTTCATGGGCTGGGGCATGCGATGGGCTGTGAGCATTGCCTGATGCATGCGGCCTGATGCAGCCACCCATCCACCACTGCCAGATGGGCTCTCTGCTGCTTAATTTCCCACTCCCCCATTAGCCGTTCATCCCCACACAGCTGATGCTGGTGGGCCTGCTCCCTGGCCATCCTCATCTTGCCTGATTGCCCATTTGAGCGGGCTTGCCGCCTGGCTCCCCCCACCCCGGGGCAGGCCACACGGTGGTGTGACCAAGTCCTTGTGGCTTTAAGCTGAGCCCTGCTGCTACTCTGGTGCCTGATGGGGTTGCCTGTGGTGGTGCTGGCGGACCTGCAGCCAGGCAGCAGGCTGAGGGGTGGAGACAACACCAGGATAGATGGGAGGGCTGCAGCAGTAGCAGGTAGTCAGAAGCAGACAGGAGCATGAGGTGCTGCACCACCTTCCCCCACACGACCCCAGCCACCTCATTACAAACGAAAGCCACCTCAGCTGCCTGATGCATCAAATCTCTGTCTCTGTTACAAGCCCTGCCTCTTCTCATGCTCGCTGCACCACACGCCTTGCACCACAGCCCCAGCCTCGCACCTTCATGATGAGGGAGATGTTCTTGACCAGCTCGCCAGTGCTTGGCCTGTCACGTGGGTCCTGCTGCCAGCACTCCGTGATGAGG
This sequence comes from Haematococcus lacustris, assembly GCA_030144725.1. NCBI lineage: Eukaryota > Viridiplantae > Chlorophyta > Chlorophyceae > Chlamydomonadales > Haematococcaceae > Haematococcus > Haematococcus lacustris. Next base: position 815,730 of record JASKMD010000001.1, on the reverse strand, counting down.
GCGGCCAGGTCGGGCGGGCAGCGCTGCGGCGAGTCTGCACCAACACAGCCATAGGAGCAGCAGGCTGGGACAGGCAGGCAGTGCCTAGCTGGTCCCAGCTGGATAGTAGCACACGCTCCCAGCTTGAGCATGCTATATCACTAGAAAGAAAGCATGAGGAGCTTCAAAGTGGTTGCTAGGGAGAGGGCAGTGGCGTGAGAAGGAGAAGAGTAGGGCAGGGCAGGTTGGTGGAGGACAGCAGTGAGTAGGTCTGGCAGGTGGTGGGCCTCAGGCTCATGTTTTGAACACATCTTGATGCAGTGCGGGCAAGCATGGTGGCATCAGGTCTTTGGCAGCTGTGCAGCGTTCTTGATCAGCTACCAGGTGGCAAACAGGTTGTTACACACTCAAGTGCAGTGCTGGCAGGGACAGTTGCTATGTGGCAGCCAGGAGACGTGAAGCAAAGCAGCTCACCAGGCAGATCTGGGCGCTCTCCCTTGAAGGCCACAGCCCCGATGATGGCCGCGTTGTTACAGCCCAGCCAGGGCAGCTGCCCAGTCAGCATCTCCCACATAATGATGGCCCAGCTGTACACGTCAGCCTTGGGTGTGACGGTGTTATTGTGGAAGCACTCTGCAGGTGAGGTCAGGTCAGGCTCACTGAGTGTGCCGCCCTACAGCCTTGGCTGACTACTGCTGGCTGCCCAGCTGCTGGGCTGCCCTGACCTGGCGCCATGTACGCCATGGTACCGGCGTTGTTGTCCTTGGTCACCAGTGCGGCTTGAAGCTTGAAGCGAGCCATGCCAAAGTCACCGATCTTGGCTTGCCCTGCGTCGTCACCCACGTCACAGAATTGCCGGCATACCCGGGCACGGAAGGGGATGGTCCTGGTGCTGCCGCTGCTGCAGGCAGGCAGCCAGCCTTGGCCTCACCTCGGTAGTCCAGCAGCACATTGGCTGGCTTGAGGTCGCGGTGGATGATGGTGGGGTGCAGGTGGAACAGGCCGGACGCAATGTCCTTGCCGATGCTGCGCACAGCCAGCCAGACACCAACATTGCCATCATTGGAGTTGTACACACCGTCCTATACCTCCATAGGTGGCTTGATCACCCAGGCCAGCAGGCGCCAGGCAGCTGGCTATGAGAGGTAATGATATGTACAGCTGTCCAACTCATACTGCCCCTGGCATGCCCTGACCCGACGCCGTCCCTCTCGGTGCTGGTGCTCCTGCCACTGCATGCCAGCACTCTCACCGCAGCACGTCGTCCAGGGGCAGCAGGTTGTTATTGTGCACCAGCTCCGACAGGTCGCTCTGCACCAGAGGCAGCCACATGCAAGGCTGGACAAAACATGATCAGCATTGCAGGGGCTAGCAAGCCAAGCCAGGGATCAGAGAAGCCACAGTGTGTACCATCAGGTACAGTGTTCTATGCAGCAAGTCCTGGCTCACAACCTGTCTAGTGATGTCTGCTCGCCTTCTGGCACCCTGTCAGCTGTCTCCCCTACCCTCCCATGCTGCTGATACTGCTCCTCCTGCCTCCTCACCAGCAGCAGCTCCTCCACCAGGAACACCACAGGGGGCCGGATGCAGCCGCCGTAGAACCTGACGATGTTGGGGTGCCGCACACGCGACAGGATGCGTGTCTCCTGCAGTCAGTGCAGGCGCAACAATACAGCAGGCATCACCTGCTGCTGTCAGGTCGGCGGTGCTGGGCTAATTGGTTGGTGAAGCAGGGAGGGTAAGCAGAGGCCCGTGGATGGGCTATACTATACTCTATGCCATGTAGCCTGCAGAGGTCTGGTGGTGCAAGACTGCACTACAGCGGGTTAGTCCAGCACTACAGCGGGTTAGTCTGCGGTTGCCACACTGCCAGTTCCCCAGTTTGTCCTTTGAGACCATTCACCAGCTGCTGCTGCCGGCAAGGGGTGCCCTACTGCCTCTCAGCTGCCCAACCCAGCTGCTGGACGCACCCACCACATTCAGAGTGTCCAGGGCAGCCTTTGAGACCAGGCCGTCCAGCATGCCCTTGTTGGCAAACTTGACTGCCACGGGGAGTCCACGGTATTGGCCTGCACATGCACCATAGGGGCCACAGCAAGGCGCCACAGTGGCAGGGGCAGCCAGCACCCAGACTCCCACCAGCTTGCCACAATGTATGCAACTCATACTGTTGTGCCAGTCGCTGAAACAGAGGCCCGGGTTAACTCAGTGCTGCTGAGCACGACAGGGGTGCTGAGCAAGACAGTGGGCATGCACTGGTGGTAGCTAGATGAATCAAAGGAGAGGCAGGCTGCCTGGCATCAGGCTCTCAGAATACCATGTTAGAAAATCATCTCACCAGAGTATGAGATGACCAGGGTATGAGTATGAGACAAGAGTTGTGCCCTATACGGTTGTCTCCTTCTCACCAGAGTACACAGCACCGTAGGCCCCAGTGCCCAGGGGCTTGTCTGAGTCCAACACGATCTCCTCCTCCAGGTTGATGTCCAGCGACACGTCAGGCAGGACAGGGTCGTTCACCACATCCACCACATCGATCTCTGCTTCAAGTCCAACGCCCTCCACCGGTGTGGTGATGCTATCCGCGTGCTCTACAAGCAGCTGCTGAAGCACGCCCAGCGCGGCTTGCACGTCATCCCCGCCACGTCCGTTGAAGCTTGCCCGTGCCATAGTCATCACTCGCTCGACGCCCATGTTTCCGGCCAAGGATGTGCGCGAATGGCGCGAGAATTTGCTCGACAGGTGCGGGGGCAAACAGCTGCCTAGACTGCCAGGTAATGGAGTGTTGCTCAACATGGGCAGGTTTGAGGTAGACGGAAAGTGGATCCGGTGTGCGTATAGCGTGTTTGAGGCTATCTCCGACTGGCGATGGAATGCGGAATGCTTGTCGCACGGCGTGCCATACCAGCCAGAAGCACTGACCCGGACGGGGCGCGTGTGTGAGTGATCTTGCGACACCTCGCTAAAGACGGGCGGGAGGGCAGCGGGCGAAACTGGTGAGGACAGGCCCCGCAGGAGCTCGTCGCAGCTGGCGGTCCCCTGGATGTTGTTGCTGCGTTGGATGCGCAGGGCGAACGGCATGGGCTGGTGATGTTGAGGCGGTGTAGGGAGCGGCCTGCCAGCGTCCCGGGAAGGGAGGTGCATCAGGGAAGCTGGAACCTGCATGCCCACACCCTCGCCTGGCTGCGACCTTGCTTTGCCCTCGTCCCACTGCGAGGTATAGGACGGTGCGTCTCGAGGCTGGGCGTTTGCTGCACAGCACCGCGCGCTTGCAAATTGTGCACGGCCCTCTGGTTCCAAATCAGCGCAAAGCTGCGTCATGGACACGGTGCCACGGCAGTACTCGTGCCTGGCTCCCGCATCATCCTCGCCCGCTTCTTCCATTTCCGCCTCATCATATTTGTTGACGCTGCAGATGAGCTCTTGACTCACTGACGATATCCAATCCAGGTTGCTGGTGGGTTCGCCGCTGATGAGCGAACTGATACTGAGCTGGCTGTGCACTTGCGACTGCTGGCCGGGTGACAGCTGTGCGCCACCACCCAGCGGTAACAGATGTCGGGGGCCGAACTGGAGTGAGCTTCCAACGTAGCAAGTGGTTAGATCTGCATGACCAACGCCAGGGCAGGCACAGGCCATGGGGAACCAGGCAGACAGGGGCACCACTTGAGCGCCAGCAGTTGCCAGTATAGCTGCAAGCGGAACTCAGGCCATGCCATATTGTCGTGCCTAGTGAAGACAGAGATGGTGGGGATCAGACTCAGGCAAACAGACGTGGGGCAGGGGAGGGGACCCAGACGCCAGGCAGTCAGGCCAGGCAGCACAACGGGAGTAGGACCCAGCCATAGGCTGCACCCCTCAAGGCCACACCGCGAGAGTGAGAGGTTGGCAAAGAGCTGACAACAGCATGAGAGCAGGCTTAGGAGGATGGGATGGCTGACAGCAACCAGCCCTCTGGCTGTAGGAGGAGCATCTCAAGACCCAGTACTGCCAGCCGCAGCTAGGGCTGTCCCAAGCCTGACATCATATGCTGGAACGGTTGCTGCAGTGAGTTACGGATTGAGAGGTGGTGGGGTAGTTGTGGGGGAGGTGATGGGGTGGCTATGGGGGAGGTGGTGGGGTGGCTGTGGGGGAGGTGGTGGGGTGGCTGTGGGGAGGGCTGGAGGGTGAGCAGCGACTCCCTCTTGCACTCAGGTGCGTGAGGCTGTGCGGTGGTGGGAGCAGGCCACTCCCCAGGCTGAAGCCCCTCCCTGATTGCACGCCGGCTCTGGTGGTGAAAGTGTGGGGGAGGTGGTGGGGGTGAAAGTGAGTTGAATACATGAATTGGGGGGCCAGCAGGCACTACCTCGCACTCTGGTGTGTGAGGCTGACATGCAGACCTCAGTGCAGCACAGCTGGTGATCATGGTCGGTGCAACTGGCTCCACACAGCACAGGCCCCTTAACAGGGCGGCTGGTGAGTTGCTTTGTGTAGAGTAAGCAGCAGGGGCTGGTGCAGTGACTGCCTGCACCATGCTGCCCAGGCACGTTCAGCAGCGAGTTGAGCAGCAAGCTATTAAGTGATGCCATGGGGTGTACAGAACTGCATTGTGTGTGTATGTCTGCATGGCCAAAGGTGCACTGCAGCCAGGCGTAGTGTTTGTGGTGGCAGTGGGCATTGGTAGAAGAGGACATCCCAAGGAGGTCATCCCAAGAGGACAACTTGCCAGCGAGATGGGACGAGTGCCCAGGTGGGGTCACACTTGATGGGCTGGATGACTTCATGGTTCTTGCATCAGCGATGGCATGACCAGGTTCGCCCTGCATTGAAATGCACAGCAGCATACAGGTCAGCATGTGATGCCATCCCAAGTGAGACTGCGTCGCTCCTGGCTCCCTGGGGCAAGCTGATGAAGTTGGTGGCTGCACTCCTGCTTGTGGGCACATGTGGCTGCACTCAGTGGGCACTTGTGGCACTAATGGCTGCAATCCTGCTGGAGGGCATTTGTGTAGGGCACATGGCCTGGAACGAGTGAAGGGGATGCAGCAATGGTAAATGCCATGATGCTGATGCTGCTGGTGCTGGTGATGATGATCATGATGATGATGATGATGATGATGTCGATGATGGTGATGATGACGATACTGCTAATGGGGGTGATGGTTGCTGTATGCAGGCCGAGTGAGGTGCACGTAAGGCGGCACCGCTGACCCCCCACTGACCAGCTGCTCAATAGCTGTCCTCCCAGGAATGGCAGCAGCACTTAGTGCCGCTGACACCAGCGGGGGGGTGGGCCTAGCCTGCTGCTCCACCCAAGTGTGGCCGCCCCTAAAAGTCAGGCTGATGTCATCCGAACCCTTACAATCCCCTGCAGCTTCAGCTGCTCTCTGGTCAGCTGAAGATAGAAGCCAATGCTGTTGCGATTGGTTGCCCAGATCATGCATGAAGCCGCTGTTGAAGTCCCCTGCAGCTTGGTGGGCAGAGCTCGACTGGAAGCCTTCACTGGCATGGCTGATAGAGCTGCAGGTGCTGGCATGGCTGATCAACCCAGCATTTCCTACACCGGCCTGGTTGCCCACCGCACTGCTGCTCCTCACACTTGAGGTGTGAGGCAGTCCAGCACCTGCCACTGCAGGCAGGTCAGGCTCCTGGCGGCAGCTGCTGCTCTGGCTGATGCCTGCTGCTGCGCCAGAGCCCTTGCTGCTCAGATCATCAGAATCCATACTGCCCATGTCGGCGAAGGGTGAGGCCGCAGGGCTCCAGCCTGAGCTGGCAGGACTAGCCCAGCCCGGCAGCAGCGCAGGCCGCCCCTCCTGCTCCTTGGGCACTTGCAGGGTCAGGCTGGATGCAGATGACCCGCCCTCATCTGCCTCAGCGTGCATTGCTGCTGCCTGCTCAGCCCTTGCTGTGACTTGGCTTGTAGTTGTGAGGTCTGACAGCGCCGGCCCCTGCACTGGTCCTTGTGCAAAGCTGGGAGGCCCGGTGCTGCCACCCACCTGGTGCCCTCCCTGCCCATGCTGAAGGCTCAAGGGGGGCAGCTGTCCGCCCTGCCCATCCTGCACCCCTGCCTGGTAGCCTGGCCATGGCTGGGCAGTCATCTCAGCCTTGTCCCCGGGCAGGGTTGCATGGTGCATCAGGGGGGCTGGCCTCTGAATGCAGTCAGGTGTGGGACTGCTCGGCTTCACAGCTACCAGTGGCGAGGCTGGGCCATGCTGCGTACGCACGAGCTGCAGCACTGCGAAGCCTGATCGCTGGAGCTGGATCTCTTCTGGTGCTGCAGGCGGAGGCAGCAGTGGGGTCTCAGCCCACTCAAACAGCTGCAGTCTGGGCTCGACCGACTGTGGCTGGTCAGCATGCTGGCGAAGCAGCTGGCCCAGGGTAGGGGGCTGGGCTACCCCAGGTCTGGCAGAGTCTGAGTGCCAGGACCCGCTGTGAGGCTCTTGCAGCTGCCTGGGTGGGCCCCCTATCCCTGCCACTATGTCAGGCGACTCGCGTCGCGGAGGAGAAGGGGCAGCCACTGACAGCGAGTTTGGCGCTGTCACTGCAGGAGCCACACATCTGGCCTTCAGGTCCTCGTGCCCGGCTGTCGCTGCCACCATGTCAAGCGACCCAGACAGCCTTGGGAATGGGGTGGCCTGTGACAGCCACCCATAAGCCTGTCTACCTGACTCTGTCACAAGCGGCACTCCTGTCCCTGCACTGTTGTTGTTCATGCAGGCAGGTCCCACATTGGCATGAGCTGCTGCTGCTGTCAATAGCTGCTGCTGCTGCAAATACAGCAGCTGGGCTTGCTGAGCCTGATGTGCCAGTTGAGCCTGATGAGCCAGTGGCAGCAGTGGCAGGCTATAGGTGGGCGATGCAAGGGCTGATTGAAGGACTGAGGCAGCTGCTGGCCCCCACATGCTCACTGCCTGGTCTGGCATGTTGCTGGAGGCTGAGCTGAGGGAGCTGGTGAAGGTGGTGCTCCCAGGCGATGGCCCTGCCTGTAGTCTAGGGGGCAGCAGGCGGCTGCTGGGACACTGAGGGTGTGCAGAGATGGGGGCCATTGGGCCAGGCCCTTCCAGCTGCAGCGGGGCGATGGGTGAGGGGGCTGAGCCATAGGTGGCCATGGCAGGGTTGGAGGAGTGCGGCGTCTGGATGGCCAGCTGGGTGCTGTGGCCAGCGGCAACGTTCGACACACGGGCAGGACAGGCGATGTGAGCCAGATGTTTCAAGACTACGGAGGGGGGGCCACCGCGCAAAGTGGGCACAGCCTCAGCCATCGCCTTGAGCACTGCGTATGCAGCGTGGGGCAGCATGGGTGTGCAGCGCTATGTTTCTGCAGCACAATGGAGTAGGAGGATGGGTGCGACAGAGGGCCATGTGGGTGCCAAAATTGCTGCCCCTGACAGTTTCTGGTGAGAGGAGGGTCTGGCAACAGGCTGCAGACAGAGGCCACTTCGCGCGCACACCAGCACACACCCATACAGTACACAATCACAGCACCAAGCAGGGGCCTTCACCCACATGCACACCTGTTGTCAGCTGTTGCCAAGCCATCTGAGCATATGACTGCTGTACTGTTGCCAGGAACGTGCACTGCAGCCAGCATTACTACTGCTTTCAACCTATCCCCTTCCCTAATTGGCCATTCTCACCCCCTTTAGCTGTATGCGCACCTTGGGTGAAGGAGGTCAGGGCCTGGGCATTTCCCACTTCCAGGCCTTCGCCCAGCTGGCTACTGAGCAAGCGCAGGATGGCCAGGGAGGAGCGGCGCACCTTGCGCTGGAGCAGCACTACCTGAGGGCACAGCACATAGTGGGGCGGGAAGGTCCAGGCATATGTAATGATATGATTAGTGGTAGTGGGGTGGAAGCTAAGGCGTATGGGCCATGACAGCAGACGAGATAGTAAGTGGTACTGGCTGTGTCGCTACTAATGCAGCATTTGACTGCAGTGCTGGCTGCAGTCACAACCATCGACAGAGCAGCTGGTCGTCCTGGTTCCAAGGACGACATGTGCAGGAAGATTCACTCATGCCTCGACTGCGCATGTGGCATGGAGATTCATTCCAGGTGGCACTTACCTTGATGAAAAGGGCAATGCTGACCACCAGCATCACTACCATGGCGACAATCAGGCCCAGCATGGAGATGGGACTGTAACAGTGCGAGTCAAAGCCAAGAAGGTGTCGACCGCGGCGAAGGGCTGGCTGGAGAAAATAACTGCCCCATGCCATCCCCCACTCCCTCCTATGGCTGCTGCTTGTGTTGGGCTCCCAGGATGTCAACAACTCATAACTTGTGCACCACTCTGATAGATCACGCATGTCTTTGACAGACAGCTTGCTGCCTGGGCTGCATGCAAAGGGGCCGGCTGCATAGAGGAATGCAGCCTGGGTTGGCTGCAGAGCAGCGTTGGCTACTGCAAGATGCACAAAGGCCACCGCTGCGCTTGCACGATACTCGCTATGTGCGGACTCGTTAGCAGCTGTCGTCAATGACGAAGCCTGTGGTAAAACCTGCTTGCCGTCAAAGTACCAAGCTTCTGCTGACCGGAAAAGAAGGTGCCAGCCCGCAATCAGACTACTGGGCTCCAAAGTAGCGCACTGCGCGCGGATGCAAATGCTCGTCTGCACCTGCAAATAGATAGTGGTATAAATAGTACAAAACTGGTGTGAGCACAAGACTCGCGGCTACATAGCTGTCTGCCTATTATCCCGACGACCTCACTTACCAGTCGCTGTGGCTGCTGCTGAGTGTGGAAGTGCCTTAACCGAATAGCGTCACCAGCTTGCACACTGAAAAGCGTCAGCAGCGCTTCCGTATCAGAGGGTGACCGGCTGAGCCTGAACCAGGCAATGTTAGCCCGGGGACCTGTGGCAAGGCAGGCATACGAGCTGACGGGCATGGCAAAAGGGCACGGGCACTACTCGCAGCTTTACCGAGAGCTGCCTTAGATGCGTTCTGAGCCTCCGCTGAAACGTTAATCAGCGGCCCCGAGGGACTGCAAAGCGCGACTCGACAGTAGGAAGTAGCGAGCAGAAATGCACAAATAGAGAGAGCTGTTACGGTAGTCATTTTACTAGCATAGTTGAGTCGAACGTTCACTGCTGTGCGTTTGGAAGGCAGGCAGAGTAAAGAAATTGTGTAACTTTGGATTTGGATTGGATTGGATTTCTAACCTGGAGGTTGGAAGTTCAATGCTTAGAACTGTCGTAAGTCGTGGTGCAAGGTCTTGCAGAGCCCTTCAGGCGAGAGACCTCATGTGCATTTGCATTGAAGGAGTGGAGTCATTACATAGCTGTAAAACAGCCTCACAGTGTTTTAATGTTACAAGCTGCACCGCATAGCTGCCGGAGTCCTCTATCCAGTGATGAGCGTAGCATAAATCTTCGTAGCATAAAGCTTCCAATGTGGTGGTCACCCCCGCCATTGGAGGTCCACCCCGCCATTGGCCCCGCAAATGTGAGACGGTGTGGGGCGCTCTCCGTGTAGCTCGCGACATAGTTTTAACGCAGTCGGGTGTAACAGGCGTATGCGGCACCCACCGTCCGCAAAACACTAGCTCAGATCGGCGCCCACCCAAACCTGACCTGTGCCTTCCGCTCCTAAAAGACTCACGCACATCATAAGGCGAGGCTGGCAATCCTTCTACGCACGCCGTAAGCCAACGGCACAAGTGCAGTACGCCTGCTTGCATGTCAGTGCATGGAGCATATAATTCGTGATTATGCGCACAATTCAGCCAGCTGGCACCCCTTGCCGCACTTACGTTGCGGCATGACTATATGCAAATGTAAGCTGCCTTATTACAGCGCTACATCACCACTTGGCAATATGTTGTCGGGATGGCTCGGGATGGCTCTGGCTTTCAGTGTTACATGTGCGGTGGTGCCTCAACCTTCTCCCTCAACTTCAGCAGGCACATGTCACGCAACTCATGCTTTGATTTACTTGAAACCACTTCATTGCAAAACAACAACATTACACAAGTTGTAGACCACTTCACTCCTGGAACTGTGCTACCAAGGCAAGCTCTGCCTCATTGTCAAACTGTGGCTGGGGTGCTCCTGGCAGGCTGACTGGCTTCTTTGGCTGGTAATGGTCGACCTGAGGGTAGCCTCCGGGCTGTTGTAGGGCACCACATTGCCAACATTTGCAAAAGGAAAGACACATTATACACATTGTAGACCACTTCATTGGCACCTGACACATAGCTTCAAGCACAGCCCCAACTACGTACTTGAGAGCAGTGAAGGTGGGAGGGGGTTGTTGTGGCTGTTGGGGAGGGGTTGGAGGAGAGGGCCGGGGAAGGGAGGGGGGCAATGTTGGCTGCAGCCATTGCCCATGATGCAACCCTTGCTGCCTATGCCCAGGCGGGGGGGGAGGCGGGGGGGAGGGCGGGGGGGAGCGGCAAGGAGAAACCTGATCCTGGTGCTGGTCATCCAGCTTTGGGGGCAGGGAGGGGAGGGGGCTGCTGCTCCAGGGTCTGGCCATGTAGTGAGTGTGGCAGGGAGCGGGGAGGAGGCTGTTGCTCCAGGGGCAGGCCTTGCAGCTGCCGGGGTGGGGAGGGGGGAGGGGGTTGTTGCTTCTGGTGCATATAAACACATAAACATGTTTGCTAAACATATTGAGGCGTAGCGTCGTTTATAATAAATAATAACAGATGAAAGTCGGGCAGGTGACTGTTGTGTGCTACCCTCAGCTATTCATGCCTGTCATGCGTTACGGGAGTGTGCGAGTGAACATCAAACTGACCTAATCAAGGTGACGTGTATTACAAGTTTACTCACCTCCAAGGCACTGTTTTCAAGGTCTGATAGCCTTGCTGCAATGCTGCTTGGGAGCCCTTGGGCTGGTGTGGGTTTGGTGTTGATCCTCAAATCAGCGAAGCACCTGTGCAGGTCAGCAGATTTGGTTGCATGTGTTGACGGGGCTGGCGGTGAGGCACCTCCACGCGGTGGCCCTGGTAACAATCCGCGTTGACTTCGGTCGCACGGATTGGCTAAGCTACCTCACCACCGCACCTAGCGGTATATAAGTTGGGATGCAACGGGAAAGCCTTCCCAGGCTTGAACGGGCACCGCTTTGTCCAGCGGAATACAAATGAGGTCCGGGTGCCGCACACGACCGCTGCGGGTCACCGAGCTGTTGTGGAGTTGCTGGCGTCGTCAAGGAGGGAGCAGAGCTACCTCAACGCGGGACGTTGGCTGACAGCTGAAGTTTAAACTTTTGGAGCCTGAACTTCAGCTTTTAGTGCGACATCCGGCGGACAAGGCTGGTATTGCTCTCGTCAACGAGGAGAAGAGATAAGGCCAGCTGCTGAGTGCACTAGTCTTTGCTCCTCTCATGCCTCTTTGTTTGCCTTGGGTGCTAGCTGTGGTCTGTGGCTACAGCTAGGGCAGCTTGGTGGGGACATGTCCAGCCTGTGTCCAACGTTTGGAGGTGGGAGCAGGCCGCGCCACTGGCGGAAGCTCCTCCCTTAATGCACGCCGGTTTGTACCGGAGTAGTTTTCTTTCTTTCTTTCTTTCTTTCTTTCTTTCTTCTTTCTTCTTTCTTGCATGTGTTGACATCGTATGCACAACGCACTAAGAAACTGCACCCCGTGCTTACCTGGGATGTATTCGCGAGTTGCAAGTCAGGCGCCCCCAACATTCAAAAAAATGGCAGTAAACCGCGCCAAATTTAATGCTAGCTGGCTCAGTATGTAGCCAACCCAGCCAGCTACCTTTCACCCATCCAGAATAAACATACACCGAGTAGGCCGTGCACAACAAAGCATCAAAGTTAGTGATTCAAATTTGGGCCGTTGCGGGGCATGCCGTCATCGCTGCGACCGCCTTCGTCGCTTAGGCTGCTCTACATGCGCATGCGCGTCGGCAGCAGCAGTCGGATCGGAAAGCGGTTGCGGCGATGTGGCAATGAGCCCACCTCCCCCCCTTACCTAGAGGGCAATGCCACAGCTCGACCATTGGGACTTACAGCATGCTACTTACTAGGTTACGCTCCTTTTGGACATTGTTACACATGCTCATACTCAGATATGTCAAAAGCACACTTTGGTCTGTGACCGTCAACTCCCTTAGCCGATTTCGGGGCCAGAGCCATGCAGTCAGTCGCACAACTCCACACCATGACCGAGTTTGGACTCGGCTCCTCTTAAAGTTACACTCCCCTACATGCCATCCACCTGCGTGCAAAATGCCATAGCTCAACTGCCACCCCACAGCCCCGTGGCCCTGATTCTGCTTGGAGAACATGATGTCACTTTGAAGATGTCAAACTGATAGAGGCCTGGGTTGTTTAACGTGCGGTTTGTTCTAATAAATGCGCCAAAGGGATAAGAACAAACATTCCATGGCCATTTTCTTGTGGGTGCAGCATGGTGAGTAGTTGCATGCCTTGGCCTTGAACCAGCCTGGTGAACATGATGTAACTTTGAAGCTGTCAAACTGAACTAGGCCAGGGCTGTTTGTTGTGCGGTTTGTTTCAATAGATGCGCCAATGAGTCAAGAACAAACGTTTTGTAGCCATTTACTTGTGGATGCAGCGGGTGCAACACAGTGGAGGACACAGTGGAGGAGGGGGGGTGTAAGCCGGTGATACCTTAGTGTGCGCCGACCCAACTGGTGTATACGGCGGAAGCGAGCATGGAGATATGATTCAAACACCCCGTCAAGGTGCCCTGCACGCCCGGCAGACATCGCGTTGGGTGTTGGCCGGACATTCCATTTGTGCACAACCAGCTCACTACGCTAGGTAGATGGGGCCACAGCGATGCGGCTCACCGTGCCAAGGATACCCGTCTCGCCGCTGTGATTTGTTCGCGGGCACATGTGGCAGTACGCGAGCAAAGACTTCAATGTCGTGCGCTGATGATCAGATGACGCGCATTGATTTGCAGCTACCAATGTGCCAAACGCTATCAAAAACGATGCAGTATTTAGAGAGTACTTACATGCATATTACCAACCCCATGCTGGGGGCGCCTGACCAAGAGTAGAATCATTGCGGATGCATTCGCACTTTAGGAGTGGAGTCAATACATAGCTGTAGAATGGCACCTCACACAGAATCACCGTTTCGACTAAACATGGCTTGACTTAACACTTGGTTTGGCAAGGAAGGTCTTATAAGTGAGCATTGATGTATGTCGCCTTGCAGGTGGCTGTACCCGGTGCGCAGCATGGCGAAGCGGATCCGCGGCTTGATGTGCTCTACAAGCAATGTCATCAAGCGCAGGTTCTACGACTGAGACGTGTCAGCCGCGCTGAACATCGCCCGCATTGTAGCCGGGCCGGGCCGCCCTCGCGAGCTCAGCAGCTGGCTCGGCCGCCCCGCCATGCCTAACCCAGGCAGACCAGGCCAGGAGTGGGTGCAAGTGCGCGACAGAGGCCTGCTGCGGAAGTGGCAGCGGCGGCACCAGCGGCAGCGATGGTGACATGTGTATCATGCCACGAGCCAAACAAACAAACAATACGATTGCCCCTGACAAAGGGGATGTGTGTGCGCTAGAGTGTGCATAGGGTAGGGCTCTAGCGAATAGGTTAGGGACACGTAGGGTAGGTCCCGACTCCTAGGTTAGGGACACACACCGGTCTCTCACTGCTGTGGAGAAGTGCACAGGAGGATAGGGATACAGCATGGTTGGTGTATCCATTCAGATATATCTACTGTCATACAGGTAGTTGTATGGCAGAGCTGTAAGTGTATGAAAAAATGGATGAAAAAATGGATGAAAAATGGATGAATTAATGGATGAAAAAATGTATAGAAAAAACAGCGCGTAACAGCGCGTGCAAGCCCGTGCTGCAGCGGGCGAGCCTATGGAGGGCGTTCCAGCGCTCAACCGGTTTGTGCTGCGAGCAGGTGGCAAGGGGCCTGAGGTGAGGCTGTCGGACTGTCGGGCTACACTGGCAGTGCTCGAAGGGATCGCGTTTTTGCGACTGCACGCAGAGTACCTATGCGGATTGTGCTGCCGCGCTGAGTGCGTGCCTGAATCGGCAAAGCAAGAACTGTGTTACATGCATGACCTCAGTTCCCATATTGCCGTAGGTGCACTGGCCCTCGCTGATGAAAAGCAGCGCGATGGCCTTGAAAAACAAATGTGCCGGCTTGCACAGCATGGGGCCCTGACTCTAGGCACAGTGGAGCTGGCACTGGGAGTGCTGCCCAAGGGCAGTAGAGGCGATAAGGGCGACCGCCTCCTGGCCCGCTTTGTGCTGTATCTAGTGCAGCTCGCGCTGGGCGATGGCAGCGCAGGGACCCCCGTGCCGCAGCCTGCAGGCAGAGGTGTGTGGTGGTGCGGTGGGCCTGCAGCAGGAGGTGCGTAGAAGTGTGGGGCGCTGCAGCAGGAGCAGAGACATGAGGAGAGGGGGAGGGGGAGGGGGAGGCGGGGGGAGCGGCAGTGTGATCACCTTGACTACAGCAGCAGCAGCAACAGGCGGCCAGCCCGCGGTTGGCAGAATGTGTTTTGTTGCAGAGGCTGGCCTGCTAGCAGCAGTGCGGCACTCACTGACCGGCCGAGTGCACAGCCAGGCAGCTAGGCCACCCCTACCCACTGAGCAGCCCACCAGGCCCAGCTGCAGAGTAGTGAAGAGCAAGGGTCGCACCCCCCCAACCCAGCCTTACCGATGTGGAGCCTTGCAGCCATGGCCAGCCCTGCCCTGCAAGGACTGCTGCGCTGCCCATGGCCCAGGGGACCTGAGGGCGGCAGCAGTGAGGGCCGGGTGTAGGCCAGGGCGTGGCCAGGGCAGCAGTGGGCAGCAGTGGGCAGCAGTGGGCAGCAGTGGGCAGCAGTGGGCAGCAGTGGGCAGCAGTGGGCAGCAGTGGGCAGCAGTGGGCAGCAGTGGGCAGCAGGGGGGCGCCAGGGGTGGCTGTGGTGCTGACGCTGAGGAGGTAGCATGGCTGCCGGGCAGGCCCCCCCCCCCTGCCTGCCTGCCTGCCACCTCGCTGCACCCAGCTGCACTGCAGCCGCACTGTCCGCCTGGCCTGGCTGGTGCTGGGTGGCCAGTGGGCCTCTGGGGCTGCTCCACGAGCCCCATCCTGCCACTCAGCCGTCCTGCCCTGCCCTGCCCTCCCCATCCACCTACTGCCCCCCCACTGTTCCAGCCACCCCATTCCTACCAGTCGACACCTCTACTCTGTGACCTGCCCTGCTCCCCACCCCCTCCACCCACCCCCTCCACCCACCCCCCTCCCCCCTGCCCCCCTCCCCCTGGCTGCAGGCAGCGCCCCCAGCCCCCCGAGGGCAGTGGACGCCCTAGGCCCTGAGCAGCTGTGCCCTGCCTGGTCAGCCCTGGGGGGGGAGGAGGCCGTGCCCTTCCTGCGCAAGCAGGCGGCGCTCAGGGCCCTGGCTGCCCTGGCCAGCGCAGCGCGTACCAGCAGGCCAGGTGGGGGGGGGGGGGGGGCGAGGGGTTGTAGGGGGAGGGGTGTTTAGGGGGAGGGGCATGGGGGGGGGAGGTGGGCCGCGCTGCTGCTGCCAGCCCCCCCTCTTCACTCACTGGGAGCACTGACAAGCCCTGGACCTTGACCTTAGAGCACATTGGTACATTGACCTTAGAGCCGGTGCCCAGGCCCCCTAGCCCCCCCTCTCCAGCTGCCTCCCCCTCCTGCCCCTCCCCCTGGGGGGTGCCTGAGTCCCCCCCCCCTCCTGGGTGTCATCCACCATCAGACCAACACACCCCCATACACAGTAAGTCTGACAAAGCTGTAGCTGTAGGCCGTGCCCTGCTGCTGGTGCTGCCCTGATCCCTGACCTGCTGCCCCACATCTGCTGTCATGCTCTTGGAGGGCGCCTGATGCACAGGCTGGGTCAGGCTGGCTGGGTCAGGCACAGGCTGGGTGGCCTGCTCTCTCTATCGCTTGGGTCCAGGCAGCTGATGGACTTGTAGCCTTGCTGCTGCCCTGCTGCTGCCCTGAACCTGGACCTCGGGCACCCCCCCCCCTACCGTTGCCCCAGGCCCTCGTCCCCCTGCGCCTCCCCCCCTGCCCCTGCCCCCCCGCCCCCCCCCTGCCCCTGCAGACGACCCCACCTACCCTGACGGGCTGTACTCCACGCTGACCTCGCTGCTGGCCAGGCTGCGCGAGCTCAGGGCGTCACGCTCCTCACTGGGCTCGCTGCTGGCGGCGCAGCGGGCAGCGGAGGGGAGTGCGCTGGCGAGGCAGAAGCATGCGGTGAGGGGGAGGGGGAGGGGGAGGGGGAGGGGGAGGGGGAGGCTAGGGTTCCTTTGGTTCACTGTGCTGTGGCAGAGGCTGATCAGCAGCAGGGCGGGGTGAGGCTGGGGCAGGATGTGCGCTGGAGTGTGTCGCCCCAGAGGCAGCCAAGCAGTAGGTGGGTGGCTGGGGGGGCTGCCCGCCCCGCAGCCTCACCTTGGCCGCTGCCTTGTCTCCCCCCCCAGGGTCAGGAGTTCAAGAAGGTCATGGAGCAGTGGGGCCTCATGCGCCTGGCCTTCAGCGCCGCCCGCTGCGCCCTCTCCCCCCCCCGCCAGCCTGCAGGTGGCCGCCTCCTGCTTTGCAGGTGAGGTCAGGATGGGTGGAAGCTGGGTGGAAGCTGGGTGGTAGCTGGGTGGTAGCTTGGTGGAAGCTGCTCAGCTCAGCACTTACATCTCACCTTCATGCCTGCGGATGCTGCATGATCACAGGGTGCCAGCCGCTCCTCCTGTCCTCTCATTGCTTACTGATGCAGCTGGGTGGAAGCTGGGTGGAAGCTGGGTGGAAGCTGGGGGATAGCACAAATAGGGTTGCAAGCCTCCCCCTCCCCCCTGCCGCCATGTGCCAGCCTGTCAATATCCCTCACACCCCCCTCCCCCCTCATGCCCCCTACAGCATGCGCTGGCTATGCCATGCGCTCTGTACCCTGCTGACCTGCCCCCCCCCTGGCCTTGCCCTGCTGACCTGCCCCCCCTCCCCCATGCAGGTGTCAGCAGCCCTGACAGCCTGGGGGCGCGCCATGCCCTGGCCCTGGCTGCCCTGGCCTCCCTGGAGCCCCAGGCCGTGATGGTGGTGGTGGCGGAGCTGGGGCCGCGCCTGGCGCACAACCTGGCTCTGGCCCGCATCACAGGTCAAGGGACCTGGGGGGATGGGGGGAGGTCAGGAGACCTGGGGGGGAGAGGGGGAGGGGGGGCAGATCACGGCCTGCTGCCTGGAGGGGCAGGTGTAGCAGCATAGGATGGTAGAGTCAGTGGGTCACAGCACCTGCTCCTGCCCCTCCCCCTCACACACACAGCCCCACCCCTGCAGGCAGCCTGGGCGCCACTTCCAGCTCAGGCCCTGGGGCCCTCCCCGCCCGCCCCTCCAGCTCCCTCCTACCCTCTGCTGCCCCCCCTCCACCACGACTGCTGCACACAGATGGTGAAGGGGCGCTCAATCTCAGGTAGGCCGCTTTGGTGTCAAAGTGACTCTCAGCCCTCACCCTCGCCCTCACCTCACCTCACCTCACCTCACCTCACCTCACCTCACCTCACCTCACCTCACCTCACCTCACCTCACCTCACCTCACCTCACCTCACCTCACCTCACCTCACCTCACCTCACCTCACCTCACCTCACCTCACCTCACCTCACCTCACCTCACCTCACCTCACCTCACCTCACCTCACCTCACCTCACCTCACCTCACCTCACCTCACCTCACCTCACCTCACCTCACCTCACCTCACCTCACCTCACCTCACCTCACCTCACCTCACCTCACCTCACCTCACCTCACCTCACCTCACCTCACCTCACCTCACCTCACCTCACCTCACCTCACCTCACCTCACCTCACCTCACCTCACCTCACCTCACCTCACCTCACCTCACCTCACCTCACCTCACCTCACCTCACCTCACCTCACCTCACCTCACCTCACCTCACCTCACCTCACCTCACCTCACCTCACCTCACCTCACCTCACCTCACCTCACCTCACCTCACCTCACCTCACCTCACCTCACCTCACCTCACCTCACCTCACCTCACCTCACCTCACCTCACCTCACCTCACCTCACCTCACCTCACCTCACCTCACCTCACCTCACCTCACCTCACCTCACCTCACCTCACCTCACCTCACCTCACCTCACCTCACCTCACCTCACCTCACCTCACCTCACCTCACCTCACCTCACCTCACCTCACCTCACCTCACCTCACCTCACCTCACCTCACCTCACCTCACCTCACCTCACCTCACCTCACCTCACCTCACCTCACCTCACCTCACCTCACCTCACCTCACCTCACCTCACCTCACCTCACCTCACCTCACCTCACCTCACCTCACCTCACCTCACCTCACCTCACCTCACCTCACCTCACCTCACCTCACCTCACCTCACCTCACCTCACCTCACCTCACCTCACCTCACCTCACCTCACCTCACCTCACCTCACCTCACCTCACCTCACCTCACCTCACCTCACCTCACCTCACCTCACCTCACCTCACCTCACCTCACCTCACCTCACCTCACCTCACCTCACCTCACCTCACCTCACCTCACCTCACCTCACCTCACCTCACCTCACCTCACCTCACCTCACCTCACCTCACCTCACCTCACCTCACCTCACCTCACCTCACCTCACCTCACCTCACCTCACCTCACCTCACCTCACCTCACCTCACCTCACCTCACCTCACCTCACCTCACCTCACCTCACCTCACCTCACCTCACCTCACCTCACCTCACCTCACCTCACCTCACCTCACCTCACCTCACCTCACCTCACCTCACCTCACCTCACCTCACCTCACCTCACCTCACCTCACCTCACCTCACCTCACCTCACCTCACCTCACCTCACCTCACCTCACCTCACCTCACCTCACCTCACCTCACCTCACCTCACCTCACCTCACCTCACCTCACCTCACCCCTCACCTCACCTCACCTCACCTCACCTCACCTCACCTCACCTCACCTCACCTCACCTCACCTCACCTCACCTCACCTCACCTCACCTCACCTCACCTCACCTCACCTCACCTCACCCCTCACCTCACCTCACCTCACCTCACCTCACCTCACCTCACCTCACCTCACCTCACCTCACCTCACCTCACCTCACCTCACCTCACCTCACCTCACCTCACCTCACCTCACCTCACCTCACCTCACCTCACCTCACCTCACCTCACCTCACCTCACCTCACCTCACCTCACCTCACCTCACCTCACCTCACCTCACCTCACCTCACCTCACCTCACCTCACCTCACCTCCCTCACCTCACCTCACCTCACCTCACCTCACCTCACCTCACCTCACCTCACCTCACCTCACCTCACCTCACCTCACCTCACCTCACCTCACCTCACCTCACCTCACCTCACCTCACCTCACCTCACCTCACCTCACCTCACCTCACCTCACCTCACCTCACCTCACCTCACCTCACCTCACCTCACCTCACCTCACCTCACCTCACCTCACCTCACCTCACCTCACCTCACCTCACCTCACCTCACCTCACCTCACCTCACCTCACCTCACCTCACCTCACCTCACCTCACCTCACCTCACCTCACCTCACCTCACCTCACCTCACCTCACCTCACCTCACCTCACCTCACCTCACCTCACCTCACCTCACCTCACCTCACCTCACCTCACCTCACCTCACCTCACCTCACCTCACCTCACCTCACCTCACCTCACCTCACCTCACCTCACCTCACCTCACCTCACCTCACCTCACCTCACCTCACCTCACCTCACCTCACCTCACCTCACCTCACCTCACCTCACCTCACCTCACCTCACCTCACCTCACCTCACCTCACCTCACCTCACCTCACCTCACCTCACCTCACCTCACCTCACCTCACCTCACCTCACCTCACCTCACCTCACCTCACCTCACCTCACCTCACCTCACCTCACCTCACCTCACCTCACCTCACCTCACCTCACCTCACCTCACCTCACCTCACCTCACCTCACCTCACCTCACCTCACCTCACCTCACCTCACCTCACCCCTCACCTCACCTCACCTCACCTCACCTCACCTCACCTCACCTCACCTCACCTCACCTCACCTCACCTCACCTCACCTCACCTCACCTCACCTCACCTCACCTCACCTCACCTCACCTCACCTCACCTCACCTCACCTCACCTCACCTCACCTCACCTCACCTCACCTCACCTCACCTCACCTCACCTCACCTCACCTCACCTCACCTCACCTCACCTCACCTCACCTCACCTCACCTCACCTCACCTCACCTCACCTCACCTCACCTCACCTCACCTCACCTCACCTCACCTCACCTCACCTCACCTCACCTCACCTCACCTCACCTCACCTCACCTCACCTCACCTCACCTCACCTCACCTCACCTCACCTCACCTCACCTCACCTCACCTCACCTCACCTCACCTCACCTCACCTCACCTCACCTCACCTCACCTCACCTCACCTCACCTCACCTCACCTCACCTCACCTCACCTCACCTCACCTCACCTCACCTCACCTCACCTCACCTCACCTCACCTCACCTCACCTCACCTCACCTCACCTCACCTCACCTCACCTCACCTCACCTCACCTCACCTCACCTCACCTCACCTCACCTCACCTCACCTCACCTCACCTCACCTCACCTCACCTCACCTCACCTCACCTCACCTCACCTCACCTCACCTCACCTCACCTCACCTCACCTCACCTCACCTCACCTCACCTCACCTCACCTCACCTCACCTCACCTCACCTCACCTCACCTCACCTCACCTCACCTCACCTCACCTCACCTCACCTCACCTCACCTCACCTCACCTCACCTCACCTCACCTCACCTCACCTCACCTCACCTCACCTCACCTCACCTCACCTCACCTCACCTCACCTCACCTCACCTCACCTCACCTCACCTCACCTCACCTCACCTCACCTCACCTCACCTCACCTCACCTCACCTCACCTCACCTCACCTCACCTCACCTCACCTCACCTCACCTCACCTCACCTCACCTCACCTCACCTCACCTCACCTCACCTCACCTCACCTCACCTCACCTCACCTCACCTCACCTCACCTCACCTCACCTCACCTCACCTCACCTCACCTCACCTCACCTCACCTCACCTCACCTCACCTCACCTCACCTCACCTCACCTCACCTCACCTCACCTCACCTCACCTCACCTCACCTCACCTCACCTCACCTCACCTCACCTCACCTCACCTCACCTCACCTCACCTCACCTCACCTCACCTCACCTCACCTCACCTCACCTCACCTCACCTCACCTCACCTCACCTCACCTCACCTCACCTCACCTCACCTCACCTCACCTCACCTCACCTCACCTCACCTCACCTCACCTCACCTCACCTCACCTCACCTCACCTCACCTCACCTCACCTCACCTCACCTCACCTCACCTCACCTCACCTCACCTCACCTCACCTCACCTCACCTCACCTCACCTCACCTCACCTCACCTCACCTCACCTCACCTCACCTCACCTCACCTCACCTCACCTCACCTCACCTCACCTCACCTCACCTCACCTCACCTCACCTCACCTCACCTCACCTCACCTCACCTCACCTCACCTCACCTCACCTCACCTCACCTCACCTCACCTCACCTCACCTCACCTCACCTCACCTCACCTCACCTCACCTCACCTCACCTCACCTCACCTCACCTCACCTCACCTCACCTCACCTCACCTCACCTCACCTCACCTCACCTCACCTCACCTCACCTCACCTCACCTCACCTCACCTCACCTCACCTCACCTCACCTCACCTCACCTCACCTCACCTCACCTCACCTCACCTCACCTCACCTCACCTCACCTCACCTCACCTCACCTCACCTCACCTCACCTCACCTCACCTCACCTCACCTCACCTCACCTCACCTCACCTCACCTCACCTCACCTCACCTCACCTCACCTCACCTCACCTCACCTCACCTCACCTCACCTCACCTCACCTCACCTCACCTCACCTCACCTCACCTCACCTCACCTCACCTCACCTCACCTCACCTCACCTCACCTCACCTCACCTCACCTCACCTCACCTCACCTCACCTCACCTCACCTCACCTCACCTCACCTCACCTCACCTCACCTCACCTCACCTCACCTCACCTCACCTCACCTCACCTCACCTCCTCACCTCACCTCACCTCACCTCACCTCACCTCACCTCACCTCACCTCACCTCACCTCACCTCACCTCACCTCACCTCACCTCACCTCACCTCACCTCACCTCACCTCACCTCACCTCACCTCACCTCACCTCACCTCACCTCACCTCACCTCACCTCACCTCACCTCACCTCACCTCACCTCACCTCACCTCACCTCACCTCACCTCACCTCACCTCACCTCACCTCACCTCACCTCACCTCACCTCACCTCACCTCACCTCACCTCACCTCACCTCACCTCACCTCACCTCACCTCACCTCACCTCACCTCACCTCACCTCACCTCACCTCACCTCACCTCACCTCACCTCACCTCACCTCACCTCACCTCACCTCACCTCACCTCACCTCACCTCACCTCACCTCACCTCACCTCACCTCACCTCACCTCACCTCACCTCACCTCACCTCACCTCACCTCACCTCACCTCACCTCACCTCACCTCACCTCACCTCACCTCACCTCACCTCACCTCACCTCACCTCACCTCACCTCACCTCACCTCACCTCACCTCACCTCACCTCACCTCACCTCACCTCACCTCACCTCACCTCACCTCACCTCACCTCACCTCACCTCACCTCACCTCACCTCACCTCACCTCACCTCACCTCACCTCACCTCACCTCACCTCACCTCACCTCACCTCACCTCACCTCACCTCACCTCACCTCACCTCACCTCACCTCACCTCACCTCACCTCACCTCACCTCACCTCACCTCACCTCACCTCACCTCACCTCACCTCACCTCACCTCACCTCACCTCACCTCCTCACCTCACCTCACCTCACCTCACCTCACCTCACCTCACCTCACCTCACCTCACCTCACCTCACCTCACCTCACCTCACCTCACCTCACCTCACCTCACCTCACCTCACCTCACCTCACCTCACCTCACCTCACCTCACCTCACCTCACCTCACCTCACCTCACCTCACCTCACCTCACCTCACCTCACCTCACCTCACCTCACCTCACCTCACCTCACCTCACCTCACCTCACCTCACCTCACCTCACCTCACCTCACCTCACCTCACCTCACCTCACCTCACCTCACCTCACCTCACCTCACCTCACCTCACCTCACCTCACCTCACCTCACCTCACCTCACCTCACCTCACCTCACCTCACCTCACCTCACCTCACCTCACCTCACCTCACCTCACCTCACCTCACCTCACCTCACCTCACCTCACCTCACCCCTCACCTCACCTCACCTCACCTCACCTCACCTCACCTCACCTCACCTCACCTCACCTCACCTCACCTCACCTCACCTCACCTCACCTCACCTCACCTCACCTCACCTCACCTCACCTCACCTCACCTCACCTCACCTCACCTCACCTCACCTCACCTCACCTCACCTCACCTCACCTCACCTCACCTCACCTCACCTCACCTCACCTCACCTCACCCCTCACCTCACCTCACCTCACCTCACCTCACCTCACCTCACCTCACCTCACCTCACCTCACCTCACCTCACCTCACCTCACCTCACCTCACCTCACCTCACCTCACCTCACCTCACCTCACCTCACCTCACCTCACCTCACCTCACCTCACCTCACCTCACCTCACCTCACCTCACCTCACCTCACCTCACCTCACCTCACCTCACCTCACCTCACCTCACCTCACCTCACCTCACCTCACCTCACCTCACCTCACCTCACCTCACCTCACCTCACCTCACCTCACCTCACCTCACCTCACCTCACCTCACCTCACCTCACCTCACCTCACCTCACCTCACCTCACCTCACCTCACCTCACCTCACCTCACCTCACCTCACCTCACCTCACCTCACCTCACCTCACCTCACCTCACCTCACCTCACCTCACCTCACCTCACCTCACCTCACCTCACCTCACCTCACCTCACCTCACCTCACCTCACCTCACCCTACCCCACCCTACCCCACCCTACCCCGTCCCACCCTGCTGTCTGTCTGCCTATGGCTGGGGTCAGGGGCCGTGTGGTGGGAGGCGCTGGTGCTGCTGGCCCTGGGTGAGGCGCAGCCCCTGGTGGCCCTGGAGGCGGTGAGGGCAATGTTTGGGGCGGCGCCGCCTCAGCCAGGGCCGGGGCTGCAGCACAGGTGGGGACGGGGGGCTAAGGAGGGTCAGGGGGCTGGGGGGATAGATGTGGGGAGTGGGGTGGGCAGGGCAGGGCAGGTGACACTGTTGCCACACCCCTTGCTGCACAGCCAGCCAGCCCTCACTGCCCTGCTCTGCTGCCTGCCCCACACCCTCCAGCCTCGCCTCCACCCTCCCCCAGCTGCCCCTGCCCGTGCTGCCCCTGCTGCCCTACTTCCGCCCTGGTGCTGCCCCTGGCCCTGCTGCCCCTGGCCCTGCTGCTCCAGGAGCCATGGCAGTGGCGCAGCCTCAGGGTCTGACAGGGGGCCCCTCATGGGGGCCAGCTGGCGCATGGTAATCAGCATGGCGGACAGCACGCCTGACCTGCCTGACTCAGCCCCCCCTGGTAGGGCCATTGGGCAGGGGACAGAGGCAGGGGGCGAGGAGCTTGGGGGGTGGGGGCGGGGGGTGGGGGCAGGGGGCGGGGAGCTAGGAGGAACGAGGCCTTGCTAAGTGTGGTGAGGCAAGTGCTCGGGTGGGGTGGGGTTGGGCAAGGCTTGTGAAATATGTAGTAGTTATGAATTTGTTGATACTTAGGTTATTGTAAGCATTATGTAATGGATAATCGGCGGGCCGAGTACATCATGCGAAAATAATGGACGAGTCCGAGACGATGCCCACGATGACATACACATTGAGGCGCAGAGACTAGGATGAATCCATTAGCTTCACATCATGTACTTAGCTCGCTGATTATCCATTATATATATGTTTATTTCCATTACATATGTATGTATATATATACACTGCCGGCCATGCACCTGCTCAGTGCCCACTTGCTCGCCGGCTAGGCTAGGGCGGCAAGCAGGGTGGCTGCTTTGCCC
>JASKMD010000001.1:717809-790140 GCA_030144725.1 Haematococcus lacustris | reverse complement strand
AATTACGGCTATCATCCGCGGCTGGCTGAGCTGCTCGACTTGCCGCAGAAGGTGCCGCAGGCGCATGATTTTGTGAAGGGCATGAAGACAGCGGTTGAGCAAGCGAGGCAGTGCCTAGCGCGGGCGCAGAAGCGCATGAAGTCATATCAGGATAACAAACGGCGTGAGGCACTTTACCTGCCTGGTGACATGGTGCTGCTGAGCACACAGAACATGAGGGGTAAGGCTAACCAGCCTGGAGTCCGTAAGCTAAAGCCTCGCTATGTGGGCCCGTTCAGTGTGCAGTACATGGTAGGCAAGGCAGCTGTGAAGCTGTGGCTGCCAGATGAGTGGTCTCGACTCCACAACGTGTTTCATGTGTCCTTGGTGAAGCCCTATCGCACAGATGCTTCAGGGGCAGTGCCTGGGCTGGCTGGACCACCTCCTGTGCAGTGGCTAGATGGAGAGCCCCAATACACAGTGGAGAAGGTGGTGGGCCACAGGCTGGAGCCCAGCAAAGGCAAGCGCAAGGGCAAGTGCAAGAAGAGAAGGCTTGAGTTCCTGGTCAAGTGGCAAGGACACGGTGACGAGCATAACACTTGGGAGTTGAGCACTCAGCTGGTGGGCTGCCAAGAGCTGTTGGCCAGGTACCTGACAGAGCACAACCTGAGTGCCGAGGCTGAGGAGGCGGCTGATGGCGAGGCTGAAGCTAAGGATGATGTTGAAGCTGAGGCCCAGGCCTGATGGTGGAGGCATGGTTGGAACTCAGACACCTAGCGCTAGTGTGGGCGCGAGTGATGGCACAATGTGCCTGAGCGGGGCAACACCACAGTGGTCAGCTGAGGACAGCTGAGCCAGGTGGGGGGGAATGTTACGTGACCATGTAAGGCTAAGCTAATGCCGGTCGAGAGATCTGGATCTCCCCTGTGAGAAGTGTGATGTGGTGAGGTGATCTGAGGCCGGGTTCGATTCCCGGGCAGACTTCCTGACAACGCCCAGTCTGTCACGGAGAACTCAGTCACCGCCACTCATCACGCAACACACCACACCTGCTTAACAGACAGCTATCTACAGAAGTTCGCACGAGCTTGACTAGGTTCAGGTTAGGCAACAGCGGTCTGGGGGTGGAGAAGGCTCGGTTTGAGGGGGTAACTTTCATTGATCGCACATGCACCAGATGCACAGAGGGGATAGTGGATGACGCCATGCATTTCATCTTTGAGTGCACTGCCACGAGTTCCATCAGGGAGCAGCCGGAGTTTGCCATGACTCTACAGAACAATAATGAGAATCTGCATGACTTCATGTTGAGCCCATGTGCACCTTTGTTTGTGCACCTTGCTTTGAAGTGCGTTACAGAAAGTCCCGAACCCCTAGAGGGGGAGGGCGGCCTAGCAGCCTAACGGCTGACGGCTTAAGCGGTGTAAGCCACATCATCATCTGCAACACCCGATCTACGATCTGACCGGGGGCAGCACCCGGCACTTTCAGATGTGCAGTGAAAACGTTCAGATTTTCAGATGAAAATTTTCATTGAAAATCTGAATGAAAATCTGCAATTCTCACAAGCCTGGGGGTAGGGGTATTGCTCCTGTGATGCTATCCCTGTGCCAGGCTGCCGTGGCTCCCACGTCACCCCCCGCCTAGCAGGTGGCTCGACCTGGGCCCAACGCGGCTCTCATCGAGTCTCAATCTGCAACGGAAAGGTGAGGATACGTGGTGCTCCCTGCAGCTGTCCTGGTGGCTTGGTTGACACCTTGCTGGTAACCCTTGCCAGGGGCAGGCAGAGCTTCAAGGCCCTTCCGCTTGCATACCTCAGGGGGCGCTACACACTCGCCCACCGCAGCAACGTCCCCTCTGCCTTGTCTGTCTTGCAAATTATACATCTCTTTCATCACCAACATAAATAAGCTATGCTGAGCAACCACATGCATGCTTGCCATGCAGTGCTGGCAACTAATCGCATCCCTATGCGGATGGCATGCAAATGGAGGGCACAAATGGCCTTGCAGCCTACGTCTCTCAATCGCTCTCATGCTAAAACCTGCCGTGTGTGTCACGAGTTGTCCCTACTCCAGGCATCTCTGATGTGGTAAGGGCCGTTTGTTGGCGCGCAAACCCAGGTTCACGCATTGCCGCTAGAAGCACTTCGGGACCACAACCTGCCAAGCCCTGCGCCTGCAGCCTGACAGCCTGAGTGTCCCACTAGCTGCTCAATGTCATCATCACTCATGTTGATTGAGAGCAGGTCGAGCACCTTCCGCTGCACTCCCATGCAAGGCGCCGCTCCCCACAGCCTGCACCTACCTCCTCCGCACCTCCTCCCTCTAGACAGGTGTGCAGCATGTGTGCCCTGGCCAGCAGTGACCTGGTGCACTGGCCAGCTGTGCTGCCAGCCCAGGCATACTGCAGTGGCCGCACCTCCCTGTCCTGACCCAGCAGGCAGCTGCTGCAGTGCCCAGGCCGTGCCCCTGCTGCCTGACAGCATGGCTGCTTGTGTGTAGCAAGCTGGTCAGGGTGTGTGCAGGGAGGGTCAGCCCCTGAGGGCCTGCACGCTGGAGGCGTTGTAGACGCGCCAGATGGTTTCCCCCAGCAG
The DNA here is from genome assembly GCA_030144725.1 of Haematococcus lacustris. NCBI lineage: Eukaryota > Viridiplantae > Chlorophyta > Chlorophyceae > Chlamydomonadales > Haematococcaceae > Haematococcus > Haematococcus lacustris. The sequence continues at coordinate 787,565 of JASKMD010000001.1, read as the reverse complement.
GTTGGCTACAGACAGCACCGTGAGCTCAGGGAACACGTTCTCCTGCAGCAGCACAGCAGGGGCCAGCGCACAGCGGGCAGCTGGCGGGGGAGGGGGTGGGGAGTGGTGCTGTGGTGATGGTGAAAGTGTGCCATAGCCACGCAGCCTGTCTGGAGCTTGTCCCACCCCTACCCCAACCCTAGGCCATAGCAGCGTCAGCAAGGACGAAGGTGAGGAAGGACTGAGTGGTGAGGCTGCACAGCACAGCACTGGCACCCTGGGCAATACAGTGCGGCTGTCCACATCTTGCACCCTCAGGGCAACTAGTAAAAGCTGGTGTGGGTCCACAGCAGCATTGTTGCAAGAAAGGAAGCGTCCAGGTTCCGGTCAGGAAGGCTGGCAGCAGGAGTCCCGGGAGCAGCCTCTCACCATGGCCACTGGTATGGTGTTGGTGACGATGACCTCCTCAAACACCCCGCTGCTGAGGCGCTGCACTGCCGGGGGGGAGAACACGGCATGTGAAGCGCAGGCATACACCTCGCGCGCGCCGTGAGAGCGAAGCATCTGCAGTGCCCGGCCACAAGCGCAGCAGCAGAGGTTGAGCGCAGCCCAGGCAGCCTCACAACAGCAGTGCCAGTGCACACAAGCAGGTGACATGGGCAGGAGCCACACATATACAAACAGCAAAACAGCTGGGGGTCTCTGCCATACCATCTGATTAGCTCAAGCCCAGCCCAGGCCCACCAGCAGCCTGCAGCAGCCCTGACCTGCAGCAGCCCTGAGCTGTTGGCGCCATTGCCCGCCTGGAGAGGGATGGGTCTACGGCAGGTCCTGACCAATTGCTGCCAGCCTGACTGGTCGCACCTGCGCTGCGTTGGTGATGGTGCCGGCTGTGTCAATCATGTCATCCACAAGCACAGCCACCTTGCCACGCACATCACCGATGAGGTTCATGACCTCGCTGACATTGTGGGAGCTGCGGCGTTTGTCCACGATGGCCAGGGGGGCATCGTTCAACTTCTTGGCAAAGGCACGCGCCCTGCAGGGGGTGCAAGGGCCCAGGGGCAGCAGCTGAGGAGGGCAGCTGCCAGAATGGGAGGGGCGCTGGGGTGAGGATGGGGAGGGTGGACACCACTGCCGCAGCCTTCACCCCAAGCTATGTACCTTGCCCTGGCTGACATCAGCACCTTGCCCTGACTGCATGCAGAAGACGCTCACAGACCACACGCATCAACTGCCATTGCGAAAACCCTGTCGGCTGAGGTGGCAGCACGTTGGGTGCAGGGGTTGGGCTCCTCATCCTTGGCGCGCCCATGCTAAAGAAGTGCCGCTATGCAGCAACTAGCAGCAACAGGCATCACCAGGATCCAAATCATGGTGTCGCTGCCCCTGCTCCCAACAAGGTGCCCCTGGCCCCCGGCAGCCACCTGGCCACGCCGCCCACGTCTGGCGACACCACCACCAGCTCCCCCGTCTGAATGCGCTTGCTGGCCAGGTAGTCGAGGATGACTGAGTCAGCGTACACATGGTCCACTGCAGCCAGAGAGGGCCCAGCACAGGGGCAGCTGGCCAGCAGGGCGGCAGACACCTTGGCCCATAGGCGCGGACCAACAGCAGTCAGCCCACCAGCAAAAGCATCCAGGCAGTGAGGCAGTCCCGGGGCAGGGCAGGCGTGGCTGCAACCCATGAGTGAGCGAGCTGAGTTGACTTTGATAGTGTGTATGGGGTGCTCCTGCTGGCGCCTGGCTCACCTGGGATGTCAAAGTAACCCACGCACTGCCCACTGTGCAGGTCCATGGCCAGCACCCTGCACAGTCCCAGCGTGAAGCACAGCTCACAGCACACACAGCCATGCGGGCCACGCATGCTGGCACCAGCACCAGCTCCCATGCACCTGCCATCATCCTGGCATGGTAGCCGGCAGTCAAAGCTGGACACAGCTGAGCCGCAGCAATCCAGAACAGCTGCACCTGCTGCTCCTACCTGTCAGCCCCTGCCTTTGTGATGAGGTTGGCTGTGAGCTTGGCTGCGATGGCCTCCCTGCCTTGTGTCTTGCGGTCCGCGCGGGCGTAACCATAGTAGGGGATGACGGCAGTGACTGACCGCGCGCTTGCACGCTTGCATGCGTCAATCATGAGAAGGAGCTCCATCACATGGTCATTGACAGGCGGGCTGGTGGGTTGAATCAAAAACACGTCACAGCCACGTATGCTCTCTCCCATTTGGACATAGATCTCACCATCAGCACTGCACAGCAGCGCATGGCCCAACCCATGAGTCAGGAGCCTCAAGGCAATGACAAGTGGTGGACTGCTGCACTAAAGCATTGCCTTTTGGCGCTATCACAGAGCAATGTCAAATGGGAAGCAGACCACTCACAATGGCTTGATCTTGACCTGTCCTAGCTCAATGCCAAGGTAATGAGCCACTTCCTGTGCCAGGCCCTGGACGCCATGTCACAAGTAAGACATGTGTCAGCCACCCCGTGCTTTTCAGGCTGTGTAATTGCAACCCTTACAGACCTTATTTGCTGTCCCTGAAAACACCCGCAGGCGGCTTAGGCCATTGCCTGCTCCCGGGAGAGTTTGCGTTGAGCGGCGCAACGATTCTTCAATGTCCAGCACTGGACGGTTTGGAAGGACGCCGTCAGCCAGACACACTCCGTTGCTGTGCCGCGTGTTGGTGTGCAGCGCCTCGTGAGTCCTAGAGACGCTGGCAATTGGGCTCTGCAACATGATTTAAGAGTATCGTCAGCTCCAGCAGGTGCACCAAGCGGTCAAGCCACCACCGCTGACCTTCCGACTTTCCCGCTTCGGCCTTCCGCACTGGCAAACACGGCGTGCTGGCCCAGGAATACCCTGGGCTAAATGCAATTGCCCAGAAGGGACCATTTCTCTGCCCATTGCGTGCCGGCCTGCGTCCTTGTTCAACGGCGCTTATGACAAAGGATTACCCCCAGGTGAGCGCTGCGCCGCATGTTGCCCTCAAGTTCACCGTTCATGCGTCATTTTTTGTGCCATACTTTTTGTGCTGGGAGCGTTGTTCTAGGTAGCGAGTACAAGCACTGCTCGCTTCGATGGCCGGTCCGCAAGCAGGCCTGGCGAGCTGCTTCAATGCTGGTCGCCTTGCCTGGTCCCACCTAGGGCGCTGGGGCGCAGCGGCGGCGACAACCCCACAATTTGCAGGAACGGGACTTTTTGCTGGCGAGAATGGTGGGGCTTGCTCATGGATCGCGGATATCGGCAGTGCAATGCCATAAGCTATACCTTCTCGTTCTTGTAGACTCGACGAAGGACAAGGATCAGCAACAGGGCCCAGCTGGCCTCGCAGGGGTCAACACGGTGTGTAGGCATGAAGACCTGCGTTGTGCGCGTAAAAGGCATGTCTTGTGCAGCGTGTGATGCGCTCTCACAGGTGGCGAATGCCAGCATCCTTCGCAGCCCCATGTCCACCAGCCTGTTGCGCCACGGACCCTTGCTGCCAGGCAGGCGCAGTGGATCGTCTCTAGCTCACCTTACCAAGCAGGGTTTGCTGGTGAGCAACCACCAAGCAGGACTGATCAGTGCAGGTGAACCGCCGTCACAGGACTGGTGGGCATGACATTAGCTCAGATATGGCACAAGCTTAGCTTGCATGGACAATGGAAAGGAGTGACAGCTGGTTGAAGCAGAAAGCTGTCAAATCGCCTCACAGAGCGCATGCTGCCAGCAGCACCCAGAATGCGTCAGGAGGTGCTGCAGAGCATCCTTCAATAAGGCGGGAGCGGCTGCAGGAATCAATTCTGTTGTGAAGCCATCTACATGGAGGGAAAGGGTGGTTGTGGCATGCCTGCCCTTATCCAGGCTCTCATGGCCTGGCAGCCAAGCCAGGTAGTGCCTCAGGCGGCAGCACCTCAGCCAACACCTCAAAGCCAGCCGGGGCCAGTGTGGGGCCAGCAATCTGTAGCTGGCCTTGCGAACTGGCCTCATGCTGGCCTGCCAAGTGTACTAGTGGGCCGGGAAAGGCGCAGCAGGATACAGCAGACCTCACCGGACAGGACAGCAGGCAGGCAGCAGGCAGGCAGCAGCTAGCCAGCAGGCAGGCAGCAGGCCGGTCAACAGGCAGGGCGGACCCTAGCCAGCAGTGCCTGTGCAGTCCACTTCCCCGCCCTGCCCCACCAGCGCTACAGGGCTCTGCCGCTGGGGGCCAGCGCTCCCCCTTCAGGCTGGTCCCCTCCTGTCCCCACTGCCCAGCCGCCAGGGCCCTTCAGGCTAGTTGCCAGGCTGCTGGTGGTGAGGGTGGTGGGTGCAGGCGGGCGGGTCAAGCTGCGGCCCAGTGCTGGCGCGGCGCGGCTTTGTGTCCTGGAGCCCGGCACAGCGCTACTTTGTGGAGGGCGACCACGTGGTCAGCGCGGAGGCCAACCGCCACTTCCAGTTCACCGGCCTCGATGCAGGTGAGGGGTTGGGGTGCAGGGGAGGGTGCAGGTGAGGGGCGGGGCACCAGCAGTGGAGCTGGGAGCAGCTACAGGGGCGGTGGGGGCTGGCTGCAGGGAAGGGGGGTGCTGCAGCCAGGAGATCAGATGACGGCACCAGGGTAGTAGGGGTGTGGGTGTCAGGGGGCTCACGCTCTGGTCTCGCAGGGTGCAGGGCCATGGGCAGCCCTCCTCCATCGTCCTCATCATCATTGCCATCATCGTTGTCATCATGACCGCCACTTGGCGTCATCATTGCCACGGCGTGACCCACACACACGAGGCGCAGGCACCCAGCTCGCCCACCTAGCCTAGGCTGTCCACTTGTCACTGGCCAGCCAGCCACAGTGGTGTGGGGTGGGGGTTAGGCGGTGGTGGGTGTGGTGCAGCGCAAGCGCTGGCTGAGACTGAGCCTGGGACCCTTGCTGGCCTCACTGCCAGGGCTGGGTTTGCTTCCAGGCCTATGCCTCAGACTAGCTGGTGCAGCCAGCTGCTGCTCCCTAGCTGGGCGCTGCTGGGGCCCAGCTTTGCTCCCAGAGCTGTGGCGCTGACCACCTTGAGGCTGAGCTGATGCCTCCATCCAGCTGATGCCTCCAAGCAGGGGCTAAGCCATGAGGGCAGGAGCTGTGAGGAGCCGGGGTGCTGAGTCACTGCTGCTGCTGGTCTGGGGCTGCTATGTTGTGGTTGGTCCAGCAGTCAGGACGTACGCGGTCATAATCATGTTGCACCGCTGCTGGCCCCGCACCCTCACCTTGCCTGGCCTCTGCTCCTGCTAACGATAGCAAAAGTGTGGCTGTGCTGCTGCCCTCACCCCGCCCTGCCTTGTCGCCTCCTCTGCGACGGCCTCCCCCACTGCCCCATGACATGCGCCCGGCTAGACCCTGTCTGCACCTAACCCGGTGCCCCTGCCCCCCTGGCCCTGGCCCAGGCTCCTTCTACCCCTTTGTCATCTACACCGCCTTTGCCACCGCGGTGGCCACTGTGTTCATGGTGCTGCCGCTGCTGGTGGCCCCGGCCCGCGTGGACCTGGACAAGAGCTCGGCCTATGAGTGCGGGTTTGACGCCTTTGGCGAGGTAGAGGAGCAGGGATTGCAGCCAGCAGGGTGCGGCTGGGCAGGGCAGTGCCAAGGCAGGGCCAGGGCAGCAGCGAGTGGAAGTGGCCAGGGTGCAGCTGGGCTGGGCAAGGCAGTTCCGGGGGTCCGTCGCCATCATGGCTCAGGGCAGCATGGCTGATGGCCACACTACTATGGCTCTACAGCATAGCACCGCATGGCTCAGCACTACTAGCACCAGCGCCAGCACCATGTTGCATTTAGATTCCGTGGTGAGGGGTCCAGCAGGACGGGTGTGGTGGGACTTGAACCCTGGTGGCAGGGATGCCCTGATGGCTGAGGTTGAGGATGAGGGTTGCACAGCAATAGTGGTACATGACTGGGCATGCAGGCGCGCCAGACCTTCAGCGTCTCCTTCTACCTGGTCTCCATCATGTACCTGCTGTTCGACATTGAGGTGGGCCGCCCCCACACTCTCCCTCTCTCACACTCCCTCACGCTCTCTCCCATCACACCCGGAGCCAGGACCTAGCCAGGCTGTCCTGCTGCTGTTCCCGCCACCACTGACCTCACCAGGGGCAAGGAGCTTTTGCAGTTGGTGGGCAGCCCCACTGGCCTGCATCGTCATGGTCAGCAGGCCGCCCTCCCCTCCAGCTTGTGCACCCCCCTGCTGCCCTCAGATCGCTTACTTGTTCCCATACGTGATGACCCACGCCAACAGCTCCATGTTCTGGACCATGAACCTGTTCCTGGGCATCCTGGTGGTCGGCTTCATCTACGAGTGGTGAGCCAGGGGCCAGGGGCCAGGAGCCAGGGGCACCTCGGGTGTCAGGCGGGGCCAGGCGGGGCAGCCAAGGAGGGCTGCAGGGAGCAGAGGGCATCGCAAGGCGCCACACACTGCGGGGAGGTGGTGGGAGCAGACAACGCCCTAGGCATTTGTGGCCTTAAGCCTACCCTTCCAGGTTTGCCTAGTCCTCCACCTTTCCTTGTGGTCTGGTGTGCAGGGGCGTGGGCGCTTTGGAGTGGCGCGACAGCGACGCCAAGTAGAGTTAGGTGGCTCAGCATGCTGACCTCAGCGCCAAAGCTGCTGGCTGGGTGTAAGCCACAGCTCACGGGTGCAAAGCCACTCCCGGAGGGAGTAGTACAGCTGGGCGCGCCCGGCAAGGCTGTGTTGGACTGACCAGTATGACCATGCGTCACACTTCATGGTGGATGCTATAACACATGGCAGTCTTGCAATAGACTTGCTGGTCATGTTGCATGGCATGTAGCAGTGTATGCCCGCTTACCTACAGACGTTAAAATAGGCTTATCGGTGTCACGATGTACTGATACAAGCTCCTTGAGGTCTTGGCGCGTGCTGGGATCGTGAAATGTGCTTGTAAAAACTTACAATGGCGCAAGAGGTTATCACGCACAACATGCCTATTAACAGTGCTTTTCCAATAGGCTGCATGGGAGGTGGGAGCTGGGAGCGGAGCCGCATGGACCCATGCACCGAAATGGTGTTTCCATCGCGCAAAAACTGGAAGCTTGGAGCTGCATGGACCCTTTTGGCTGCATTTTTACAAGTTTGCAACACGACTCTTGGTGGGCTGGTGCTCTTGGTGGGCTGGTGCTCTTGGTGGCTGCAGATTGCAGGACTACAGGTTTGGTGACAACAAGTTCGCTCTTTTCCCGTTAGCTGGGGTGGTGGCGAGGATGAAGGTGGCAAGCAGAGTAGCAAGCAGCGTAGCAACCAGAGTAGCAAGTAGTAGATGTGCACGGCAAGCTAAGCTAATCTCCACTGTAGCGGAGCGAAGCAAGTCAGCTGTACAAGCCGCGCAAGCGGGACTAGCTAGACATTCTCCGCAAAGCGGGCAAAGCAAGTTAAAGCACAGCAGGCAGCAACTTGCCAAGCACAGCAGGCACGCAGGACTGCACACTAGCGGTCAGCTAAGCTGAAGAAGCTGAAGGTTGCTCCGCAATGTTGAGGTTGCGATAGAATTGCGGAGGAGTGCCGATGTCTCCTCAGCGATGTTGCCAGTGGACCGATACGGGGCACAGGCGCGCAGAGCAGCGCAGAGCATAGCAGAGCAGAGCTCGCACAAAAATTAAATTTGAAATGCAGCTCCCAAGCGCCCCATGTCCTCCGCGCCTGGCTCCATTGGGCTCCCAGCATGGGATCCATTGGAGCCAGGAGGCCCTTTTGGGAGAACATGCGCAGGACATGGGGGCTGCATGCCTAGCTCCCATCTCCAAGCATTGGAAACGGGAGCGCGGAGGAGCCGCATGGAGACCGCATGCACCGTTTTGGCTCGAGCTCCCAGCTCCCAGGGCGCTATTCCAATGGGGCGAGGCGAGGCGAGGCGAGGCTCCATGTGGCTGCATGTGGCGATTTTGAATTTTGCGATTCCAATGCGGCGAGACAGGCGAGGCGAGGCGAGGTGTTCAAATTTTGACCAACCTTTTTGCTCATTTCTCTGCGTGCGCCCATTGCAATAAATTCTTCATCAGTTGGCTGCAGCAGCAGCAGTAGTGCAGCAGTTGGCAGTGGCGCAGCAGTTGCAGTGGCGCAGCAGTTGGCTGTATGGACCCCTTTTGGCGGCCCGCGACCGAAATTGAGCAGCTCTTGAGTAGGCTTGTTTGTGCACTTCTGCTAGACTCAAGGTGTTGGACGTGTGTTGATAATGATGCTCTGCGTTGGGCAGGCTATGTTGGGACTCTGCTAGGAGCAGGCTGTATGTGTAGGGTTGGCTGCATTTTTACAAGGTTGCTGGTGCTCTGCAAGGCTATGATCTCTGCCTATTGCAGGTTGTGGTGCTCTGTTGGGACTATGCTTGGGGCAGGTTATGAGTTGGCTGCAGGTCAGGTCAGGTCAGGTCAGGTTATGAGTTGGCCAGGTTTGGTGACAACAAGTTCGCTATTCTCCCGTTGGTGGCGGGGATGAAGGTGGCAAGCAGCGCACGTGTAGATGTGCAAGGCAAGCTAAGCTAATCTCCGCGTCAGCGGGACAATGCAAGTACACGCCTCTGCAAGCCCTGCGCAAGCTAAACATTCTCCGCAAAGCGGTCAAAGCGGGCAAAGCAGTCAAAGCGGGCAAAGCAAAGCACAGCAGGTGCCAGCACGCAGGTGCACAAGCTGAAGGCTGCTCCGCAATGTTGAGGTTGCATTGTTGCCTGTGGACCGATACGGCGGCAACCTGCTCCTTGTCGCCGCCGAAAACTATTGCAGCTATCGGTCCTCGATCCTGGCCAGGGCTTCTTCCTATTTATCCACTAGCTGCTGCTTCGTCGATGCTGATGCTACGTTTTGCAGCCTAGACATGCCGAGCATCGCGCAGCCACTCGCCACCCCCATACTCGCCAAGCTGCCAGTTCTGGAAAACAGTCACACCTCGCCTGTGACCTCGCCTCGCCTCGCTGGGCCTGGGGGCGAGGCTGGCTTGGCGAGGCGGCGAGGCCCCATGCACGCAAATCTGGTGGCATGGGCATCTCGACCTCGCCTCGCCATTGGAATCGCGCGAGGCGAGGTAGGGCGGTTGGAGGCGGTTAGAGGGACATGGAGACCTCGCCGCCTCGCCTCGCCGCCTCGCCTCGAAAAAGCACCCCATGCACCTCGCCTCGCCTCGCCTCGACATTGGAATAGGGGCCCCAGTCAGGTCCCACAAGGTCTGTTTGGCAAAGTGTACCGTGAGCCATTTGATGCCGCGCTTACACAGCCGTGATCAGCGAGCCTTCCCGATATGCCTACTGCATCAAAGGGCCTGCACGGCCTGGGCGCCCACCAGTGTCGACAAGTGTCCAGGTGGCAAGGTTACTGTAGATGGATGCGGCGTTCTTTTTCAAGCGGTGGCCAGTAGGTACGGTCTACAACAGCACTAGCGCGAGGGCCGGCGGTTATGTTCGGTAACGGGGTGGCTCGCATCTCGCATCGGGCTGCCGCAGCTCGCTCGCAACATGCCTAAGCTTTGCAATGGCCCTACTCCTCCACCACATCAAAGCATATACTACGAGCTGCAGGCAGCATGCCCGAAGGAATTCTTTTTTCTGGTCTCGCCTTCGACGACATTATTGAGAGGGCTGATGAACGACGAGAGCTTCCTATGCTTTCTTATGCTTCCCTATGCTTCCCTTTGCTGTCCTATGCTTTCCGATCCTTCCTATTCTTACTACGCTGACTGCGTCGGCCCATCGCTAATTATGGCCGCCAGTCTGCATCATTTGCGCCGCTGGTGAACGCTGGTGGTAGCTTGGAGGTATTAGAACAACCTCTACCACTTTCGCAGCCTAGTGAGCGCGAGATGTTGGGGTGATTTAGACATGAGCATGGTAGGTATGTCTGGGTGATCTATGGGTGCTAATCCTAAGAATAACGCTATTCAAAGTGGTAGAGGTTCTCGGGGCACACCGCTTGCATCTCTACATGAGGTCAGCACGGCGTTTGATGCAATTCCCGCCTAAAAATTAGGTTTCAGCTCACTGGAATTTCAAAAGCCTCCCAACCCGCGCAGGGCAGATATATTACACTGCAATAGCTTCCCGTGGGAGCTATGAGTATACGTCAACGCTAGGGCGCAGAAACTAGACGGATGCGCAGCAGCAACAAGCAGCAAATCGATCTCAAAAACAGCACTGCAGATTTGCATGCCGGCACCCCATCACGGCACCCCGACCGCCCGACTAGTGACCGCTCTGCATCGCTCGTCGTTGCGGCGTTGTTGTATGCACGTGCACTACCGTCAGGGTGCAAGGAGTCACAGGTGCAAGGATACCGCGGAGGGGGGCAAGGTGGACTTTAGCCCGTCCCTCGCAGGCCAAGCTGCGGAGCACCACGCCGCAGCGGGGCGTCGCGGTCTGACCTCTTGGAGTGCAGTATACGCGACAAAAAGTGACGGCACATTTTTTCGAGCCATTTTACCTGACCTTGTGGGACCTGACTCCCAGCTCCCGCTCCCACGCCTCCATGCAAAAAAGTGCCATGCAGCTCCCAGCTCCCAACTCCCACGCATTGGAAAAGCACTGTAAAAGAGCAGCTGGGCAGATGCATGCCTCATGACGCCAAGACTATTTGTGCCCTCTATTGTGCTCACCACTTCGTGCTTTGCCAACATGTGTTACCGCACGCACTGTCAGTCTTTCTGAACACGTGGCAATAATGTGACTGCCTGAACGTCCCACCTTGCTTACGATCAGGCTAGACAAGCAAGGTAAAAAAAAGACATTTTTCGGACGGACCTAACTGACTCTATACACCGCTTCTGGATGTAAGATTGGCACGCCTTGACGCAGCGCCGCGCACGTTAGCATCGGCTCAGAGGAACAGGCCTATGTTGATTGGCTGGTCCGCGATGTTCGGGGGCCCCGACCAGCACACAACGCTAGGAGCGCTCTATCGCTCTTATTTGCGCCCTAAAGTATGTGTGCTGTTGCGGCGATGTCCTCGGCGATGTCCAGGTGCCTACTGGGTGTCTACAGTGTGTGCTACATGCTGCTTGCTAGAGGCTTGTCTCATGGCCGAGTTGAGGGGGTACGCCGTGAGGCTTTGGGCCTGAAACTTCTTCAGCAGCTAGCTGTACCACACACTCACACCCTGGCGCTGACTTGACCTCATCATGCACCAGTTCGGTCAATGGCGAGTGGTAGTGTGGGACACACTGCCAAAAGCATCAAATGTATGCCAAACGTGCCAAACGCCTTGCAATGCACACCGGGGGAACCACATTGGGCGCTACCACAGATGTTTCATCTTTTGCAAGCGGAATGACATGTCCGCTGGTACTGAATCAGGATAAACATAACTCGCCTCAGATTTCCCATGCCAGGGCCTTTTCGCCCCGAATGATGGCCTTTTCGGCAACCCAATGTAGAAAGAACAAAAGCAATGAAGCTACTCCTGCCGTCGGAGTCGGCGATGGACCTTTCGGTCGATGACAGCCGCATTTGAAGCATTTTAAGCTATGCCCCATCGCTCGAAGCGAAGCCTTGCTGGGTCCGCTGTAATGGCTGAGCGTATAGCCATTGGTCGTGCTCCATGGACCCGCACTGCTGGCTTCATCGCTAATCAAGCCCAGGCAAGGCAGCCCAGCCCAGCCCAGTCCAGCCAATGTGCCCTTCACCATTAGGGACCGTCCCATCTACGTAGATCTACGTAGATCTAGATGCTAGATTTCAAAGAGGAGTGCTAGATGGACTATAGACGTCATCCCGCCCAGGTTCGATTCCTGACAACCTCACAATTAACAGGAAATAGTATCATCTCCTCCGACGCCGACCTAGCATACGCTATCAGTGGGAGTGACAAGGCACTGCAGTTTACGACATTACAATGTACACCTACATCGGTGCCACACACGGCCAGCCTGCTGCTCACACCCACACATGGCACGCTAAGAGTCCTGGGCGGCTGCTAGGCACGGTGCCACACACAGCCAGCCTGCTGCTCACACCCACACATGGCACGCTAAGAGTCCTGGGCGGCTCGACCTGACATTTGTGCCGGGAGTGCAGCTGGCTCATGTTGGCGACGCTCAGCTGGGTTCGCTTGTGTGGTGAGCGTCGCTTGCATACGCACACTACTTTTCCTTTGCTGTTGTACTCGAAGAACCAGTCGCGTGAGAACGTGCTGGCCGCAGCCTTTACCATCACGTCAGCAGGGGCCATATGTACACCATTGTAAGACTGTATGGTACCATCCATAGCACACCACAAGCGATAGCACCAAGCAGTCCAGACACGGGAGACTTACCGCTGCCCGCGACTAGGGCGTGCCCGATATTAATATCTGCCTGATGTTTTGGGTAGTAGAGGTATTAATATCGGTACTAGAGGTATTAATACCTAGAAGTGGCACTTATGCGAGAGGTCCCTAGATCGAATCCTGTCGGGGTTGGGTAATTTCACCTTCGGAGTGATAGAAAGAAGGAATAGGCATAGGATCGCTTGTCGATTAGACCAGTCTGTTAGGGATATCGGTTTAAAACAGTGGCAGAGCCCGCAACGGCGGCTGGTGCAACATGCAACACACAATTAAACTGAAAACACCATGCCACACAGCCAGCCCCTATAGTTGATGCTTAATTCATGATGTCAATCAGGGTGTCTTGGACGGCTGGCGTGTCATCATCACTGTCGGTTGTCGGCACGTTGGCCTTCAGGTACACTTCACGCTTTGCGGCCTCCACGCTGAAGTTGTTGCATAGAGCATTGTGATAGGTGTGGCCCCACATTGACCAGTTGCGTTCTGCAGCTGCGGTAGAGGCATGCGCTGACAACAAGCGCTGCGCAGCCTTGGCCAGGATGGGGAACTGTGGTGCTGCTTGGAGCTTCCAGAACGATTGGCTTGACATGAAAACAATTCAGGACATCACAACATTGGCATGGCATGGCAAGATGGGTGCAAGATGGTGCAAGGTTGCTTGCATGGCACAACATGTACCTGCTTTAGGAAGTCGCCTACAACAACATGCTTTTCTTGCGTCTTGCTCTCATTAGCAAGATCTTTGCATATGAGATTCATAGCGTGTACGCAACATGTCATGCAAATCCAGGTAGGGTTGTCCCTCTCAAGAAGGTACAATGCAGCACGGTTCACAGAGGGGCTGTCCATTATGACGCCAAGCAACAGCTCTGGACGGCCACCAGTCACCTAAACAATCACGCATCAAGCGAGGAGGGGCAGGTCAGGTGAGGTCAGGGCTGGGAGTGGAGGGGCAGGGCTGGGCTGGGCCGGGCAGGGCTGGGAGGGGGTGGGGCAAGGCTGGGCTGGGAGGGGAGGGGCAGGGCAGGTGAGGCCAGGGCTGGTAGGGGAGGGGCAGGTCAGGTGAGGTTAGGGCTAGGAGGGGAGGGGCAGGGCTGGGCTGGGGGGGGCAGGTCAGGGCTGGGAGGGGAGGGGAGGGGCAGGGCAGGGCACGTTCATGCGCACTACTATGCTCTCCATTATTGCCATGTGGTTCCCACCTTGTTTGCCATCTCATTGTGCATGTCCGCATAGAAGCGAGCATCTTTCTTGGCACCACGGTCCAAGGGATAGCAGTCAAAGAACCAAACACCACTTCTTGGCTTCAACAACACAAGGTTAAGGAGGGGGTGGCCTTGAGCTGCATGCCTATGACGCCAACCATCCGTGCACATCATGACCGCCATGCCCGCCTGAATATCAAACAATGCACACACACACACACCCTACTGCAACAGGATCAACAATCACCACACAAGGCTATCACACACATGTTCAGACTGAGAGGTGGTGGAGTAAGCTGTCCTCCTTTGGCATGCATACCTCAAACAAGGATGAAAGGTCAGCCTCCACGGTGCGCCGTGTCTCTAGATAGACATCTTGAATGAGACTCTTGACACGCTTTGGGCTGGGGCAGGTGGCGCCAAGGACACGAAAGGCTTTCTTGAGAAACTTGTTCTTGAGGGCGGCATGTGGTGTCCCCGTGGTGGCTACGAACAACGCCACATACTTGTCTGAGAGTTGTTGGTCATCTGGATGTACCTGCTTGCCTATGAGGCAGGCAAGACAGCCATGTGTTTAGACAACCGTGTGTTTACATAGAGTAGAGCGGTGTAAGATAGAGCAGGCAACAACACAAGACTGACCTGTTGGGTTGGGAAGTGGTGGTGGTTGCTCGGCGGCTGGGCGCTGCTTGCAGTACTTGTCATGCTGAGATTGCGCGTGGCTGAGGTTGCAGCACGACAAATTCGCGCCGCACAGGAGGCATACGAGCAAGACGACCTTCTGGGTTACATCTAGTTTTATCCGGTACGTATCGCGCACGGCATTGCTCTGGTTAAGCTGGTTGTAAAGGTCGAGGACAGAGACTGTCTTTTTCTTGTGCTGTTGTGTCCAGCCACGAGCTTCGGCTGGAGGATGTGGGTCTTGGGTATCGGGTGTAGGACTGACAGGCGTAGCCATAGCGCTAGTGGCGCTGATGGGTGCCGCCGGTGGGCCGGTGAGGTATTAATATCTCGTTCAAATTCCTCAGGGTATTAATACCTGGGTATTATTAATATCTGGCCGGGAACGCCCTACCCGCGACCCATTTTGTTTTTTTGCACGCGGAGGGCATTGCGACTTGTGCGGCAGAATGTCCAGGCCTTTAGCAAGCAGCAACAGCGCTAAAAAGCGCCATCTACTGCATCTAACATCTAACATGCCGGTCTAACGTTAGACCGTCTAATCTAGTCTAACGTTAGATGGGTCGGGACGGTCCCTATTCACCATACTGATGCATGCGGTGTTGCATTGTTGCCTCCAGACGCTAAGTGATACCAGATAGGAGGGTTTGGAGCTTGGGCATTATTAACATCCACAGCTTTGCGGGAGCTAGGAAGCCGAGCTACCCAGTACAACCGACTGAACGGACCTGGCCAGCGAGAGAGACGGGCCCCGGCCTTAGACCTTACACGTATGTATGTAGCTCCCTATGGCGACCTTATTGCGTGGACACAACTTTCCGCACAAACACCTGCGAGCCTGAGCTAACTTTTCTAGCACGCTGAAGGTAGCGGTGCAGTCGCGGTAGCAAACGGTGGGCTGGATGTGGAGAACAGCATGGTACCCAATTTTCCCCTTGCTTGTCTAGCCTGACTTACTACATTGCTCACAATGTCAGACCAAAAGCTGGAGCCCCCTGCATCGCAAGCTGAATGACAGTGCCTTGCCCTCACCCAGGAGCTATGCATCCATCCTCAATGTGAAAGGTATTGTAGCCACGAGAGGAGACTACCACTGAGCCAGTGCCAAGTCGTCATCCATTAGTCAACCGCACAAACACCTGCGAGCCTGAGCTAACTTTTCTAGCACGCTGAAGGTAGCGGTGCAGTCGCGGTAGCAAACGGTAGGCTGGATGTGGAGAACAGCATGGTACCCAATTTTCCCCTTGCTTGTCTAGCCTGACTTACGACATTGCTCACAATGTCAGACCAAAAGCTGCTGGTTAGGTGCTGGTTTGACTGTGGGTAATCTCACTCAGCTACTCTCAGCCGTACCGAGCAATCTGACCCTGACTGCTGGTGCACTATACAATGTTCACTACACTCCTTATCCGGGATGTTAAAGTCCCGGTCCTTAGTCCTAGGCTGTACTAATCCGCAAGCCGCAAGCCAAGCCGCAAGCCGTGCAAGCCGTGCAAGCCGCAAGCCGTAAGCCGCAAGCCGCAAGCCCCTCCCAGCAATTCCGGCGAGAGCGCCACCCCCAGCTACACGCGCCATTTGCGGCGCCGCCAGCAAATTCCTGTGCTATCCTGTCCCGCGCCCGACATGGCCAAACCTACCCCCCTCAGCAACTCCTTCGCTGCCCTCGCCTCATTCCCACTGCAGCAGCAGCGGCAGCAGCAGCAGCAACAGCAACATCAGCAGCAGCAACAACAGCAGCAGCATCAGCAGCAGCAGCAGCAGCAGCAGTCAACTGCGGCAGGGGCCTCACCAATAAGTGAGGCCCGGCTCCAGGAGGTACTAGCGCAAACACTGACACAGACGCTGCAGCAGACAGTCATGCCGCAACTAACTTTTATCCACCAAACTATCGAGACAGTCAAGAGCGAGTTGCAGAATGTCCAATACGACGTAGCCAAACTGAGTGTGAGACACATTGAGCTAGAGGGAGAAACGCGGGAGGTGCGTGCAGAGATGGCCTTAGTGGAGCAACGCTGCAGGGTGCAGCTGGCAGCAATGGCCTTCAGCATCCAGCTAGAAACAGAGCAGCGCAGCAATGCAGGGGTGGTGGTCTTCTTTGCCCCCCGCCCTGGTGAGGCAGCCATCAAGGCCCTGTGCACCAGCGTCGGCGTCACTGATGCCCGGGTGATGCACTCTAGCCCGACTATCGCTAAGGTCAGTGTCGGCTCCCATGCCTCAGCACTCAGCGTTCTGGCTGCTGCCCAGCAGGCCGCACTCCCAGCAGACCTGGGAAAAGGTCCGCTACAGCGGGTCGTGTGGCCAGCTCGCCGGCAGCTGCAGGCAGTTGTGGATAAGAGCAGTGTGCGATCCCCTGTACATGGCATGCGCTTTGAGTGCAACAAGTCACGCACAGCCATCATCACCACTTGGAAGGGGAAGCAGATTACCTACCCTCTGTTTGTCCACATACCCAACCTCAGCAAGCCAGACCTGAAGAGCATGGATGGGTGCAGCATTGAGGCAGCCTGTGAGTTTGCGGCTGCGGACCAGCCTGCAACTTTTCTCCTACCAAGGTCCCTCGCCACCCGACAACAGCAGCAGCAGCATCAACAGCAGCAGCAGGGTTCGACAGCGGCTGCCGCAGCAATGGAAGAGGACAACCAGCCTGCAGATCCTAACCCTCCCCCGCCCCCTGCCCCCCCTAACCAGGTGCAGCGCAATGCAGCAGCAGCAGCAGCAGGGGGCCCTAACCGGGCACCAGCCGGTAAGGCTCCGGGGAAGACAGCTGTGCCGGGCAGCCGCCCCGCCTCGCCTAACCAGGTGCAGCGCAATGCGGCAGCAGCAGCAGCAGGGGGGCCTAACCAGGAACCAGCCGGCAAGGCTCCGGGGAAGACAGCTGCGCCGGGCAGCCGCCCCGCCTCGCCTAACCAGGTGCAGCGCAGTGCAGCCGCAGCAGCAGCAGCGGGCCCCAGCCAGACAACAGCCAAGATTGTGGCACCAGGCCGCCCCACCCTGCCCAACCAAACCAATGCAGCAGCAACAGCAGCAGTCCTCAACCATCTGCCCCCCCCCCCCTCCCTTCCCCCCAGGGGGTGGCGGCCACTCGGCCCAAGGCTCCCCAACCAAGAGCCGCCCGCTCTCTCCCCCTTTGGGGAATCACCGCACAAGGCATCAAGCGGGGTTAGGTGCGTCTGGGGAGACTCCTACGGGTAAGCTCAGGGCGGTGGGGCTCAGGGCGTGGGAGAGGGTCGAGGCTAGGGACTCGCCCCCCGATAGCTCAGGTTAGGGCCTACAGCATGACACAGTGGATGACGCCATGCTTTTTATCCTTGAGTGCACTGCCACGAGATCCATCAGGGAGCAGCCATGTCTTTTCAGAACAATAATGAGATCTTGCATGACTTCATTTTGAGCCCATGGGCACCTTTGTTTGTACACCTTAGATTGAAGTGCGTTACAGAAAGTCCCGAACCCCTAGAGGGGGAGGGCGGCCAAGCAGCCTAACGGCTGACGGCTTAAGCGGTGTAAGCCACCTATCTATAAAAAAAAAAAAAAGCTGGAGCCCCTTGCATCGCAAGCTGAATGACAGTGCCTTGCCCTCACCCAGGAGCTATGCATCCATCCTCAATGTGAAAGGTATTGTAGCCACGAGAGGAAACTACCACTAAGCCAAGTCGTCATCCATTAGACATTGTATGGACGGCAGGACAGATCAAGAAGAAACATGCGTCGACCGGGAGTCGAACCCGGGTCTAATGCTTGGAAGGCATCAATCCTAACCGTTGGACTACCGACGCTGGTTTTGTTGTTGATGACACCTTAGGACATACACCAGTTTATATTATGTCTTTATTAAATGAAAAACTTGGTCTAATGTCCGGTCTGGTTTCGAGTGCATTGTGTGTTGTATTGCTAGCTGTGTCACAGAGCACGAAGAATGCCTTCACATCCAGATAGATACTGTCGTTGTCACCGCTGCATAAGCGTTTGGCCGTTGTTGCCCAACCGCAACCCTGCATAGCCTCGGTGCTGATGTGCCCTTGCATGCTCGACATGTTCATACGGCGCAGGTGCCAGCCCAACTTTACTTGTGAGTGACAGCATACGCTTTCCAGCAGGCAACACCGACGGGCCCAACGAGTCTCCAGGCGCCCTACGCAACCTGCACACAAATGCAAGAGGGCAGGGACAACACACATCACGAGGGCAGGGGATGACCACCTGAAGAGAGCCATGCAACCCCGTGTTCATCACTGGTCGTCGCACACAGCTCACCAGTGCATCGCTTGAGCCCGAGGCGTCATTCGTAGTCAAAGTTGCGATACCGCCAGTCCCCCGGATGCGAGGAGGCGGCCGAAGCGCCCTCGATCTCCTGCACACAGGAGCCCGAGCTCTCATGTTTGACTCTCACTCGCGTGAAACTGGCGCTTGCCTGCCTGACACGCCATTCCACACACTGCCTGCCAGCCTGCCCAGCCCTGCACACGCCGCCTGCCAGCCTGACGCCACCGGCTCCCCAGTCGAGACGGGCCAGGCAAGGGACGGGGAAGGGGTCAGGCGCTGCAGGTGGTGCTGAAGGTGGTGGAGGGAGGGTGCCTGGGCTAGCTGCCCCACCCGGTCTCACTGACTGGCGCTGTGTGGCCTGCTGTGGGGATAGGGCCGTGCTGAGCAGGTGAGGGCAGCAGCCTGCCCCAGTCTTGCCCCACATCCCCCACCAGGCACCTCCCTGCCTCCCCTGCCACCCCTGTGCAGTCCCCGAGTGCCTGCCGCTGAAATGGTCAGGGCTGAGGTGGTCAAGGCGGCTTTGGCCATGGCAGGGTGACCTGGCGGGTGAGCTGGCCTGCCTTGAGTGCTCCAAGAGGGTCCCTGAGTGTGAGTGCCTGCCTCAAGGCGAGTGTGGCCATGGCAGGGTGCCCTGGCTGCCCTGTGTGTGTGCTGCTGTCACTGAGCTGGCCTTGACGTGTAGAGGATGGGAGGGGCTGGGGCCTGGAGGGGCTGGGGTGCCTGTGGTGAGTCGCATGCCACCCCTGGTTTGCCACCCCTGGCCTGCCTTGAGGATGGCTGCATAGCGCCTGGGTGAGGGCAAGGCCTTGCTGATCAGCTTGCGCTGCACTGGGCTCCAGCTCATGGATAGCAGCGTGGCGATGCACTGAGAGCAGGGCAGGCAGGCAAGGCAGGCAGCAGGGCAGTCAGGCAGGAGGGTGGGCTGGAAGCAGGGCAGGTGGGCAGGCGGGCAGGCAAGGCAGGTGCGCAGGCAGGCAAGCAGTTCATTTGCTGTTGGAAGATGGTGGCAGATGAAGCGGGCTGGGAGGCTGATAGGCAGGCAGGGCTTCAAGGGTTTGCCACGGGCTGCTGCAGCAGGTCAGTGAGCAGGCAGCTGCATGGGGGCGCATGCATCACACCCCAGCTGACAGCCCTGCACGTGCCTTGGGCTGCTGCATCAGGCCGCCCAGCCACCCGCCTGCCCGCCTGCCTGCCCGCCTGCCCCTGCCCGCCTTGCCCCCCCTGACCTTGTTGCTGACCCTGGACAGCTCCCTGGTCAGCTGCGCCAGCACCTCCTCGGCATCCAGCCGCACAAACATCTGCACAGCAGCCACACCCTGATGGGAGAGGGGGAGGGGGGAGGGGGAGGGGGAGGGGGAGGGGGAGGGGGAGGGGGAGGGGGAGGGGGAGGGGGAGGGGGAGGGGGAGGGGGAGGGGGAGGGGGAGGGGGAGGGGGAGGGGGAGGGGGGAGGGGGGAGGGGGAGGGGGAGGGGGAGGGGGAGGGGGGAGGGGGAGGGGGAGGGGGGAGGGGGGGGGAGGGGGGAGGGGGGAGGGGGAGGGGGAGGGGGAGGGGGAGGGCCCTGGTGGGGGGAGGAGGAAGATCCGGAGGGGAGGGATGCCTCCCCTGACTGCCCAGCTACCACTGCTACCGCTGCCGCTGCTGTTGCTGCTATCACACTAACGCTGGCGCTGTCAAGGTGGTGGCGCTAGCGGTAGTGGGAGCAGTGATGCGTGGTGGCGGCTATCAGGCTGCTGCTGGGGGCCTGCTGGGCCTGCAGCTGCCGACGCCCACCTCTGCCATTTGCCCGCCCCCTGTGTGCATTAGGCCCACTCATACCAAGGTGACAGACCAATGAGGTGTGCAGAGCTAGACAGCCCCGAGCCTAGGCCTAGGCACACTCCCACCTCGTCACCTCCCAGCCTCCCTCCTCCTGCCTCCCATTCCCCCCCCCTATCCCCCCTCCCTTCTCCCCCCCCTCCCTCCTCCTTCCCTCTCCCCTCCCCCCTTTCCCCCCAGCTGACCCAGCTCACCTGCGGGAAGGACTTCTCCATGAACACCAGCGCCTGCGCATCCATAAGCGTCTGGACCATCACAGCCTCCTCAACCAGCCTGCACACCACACCGTGTCACACCACCACACCCCGTGTTACACCTCGTGTCACACCTGGTGTCACACCTGGGCAGCTGAGGAAGGACAGCAGCGGCACAAAGAGCAGTGACAACGGCCAGCAACCAGGCGGCAACAGGGCCCTCCCCATCGCCCACAGCCCAACACTCCCCCCCTGGCCTCCCCCTGCCCCCTCCATGGCCCTCATCATCCCCTTGCCTGGCCCGGCCTTGACCCCCTCCTTGCCTCCGCCTCAGGCCGCTTGCCCATACGTCACCCCCCCCCCAACCTCTGGCCCCCCCTCCCCCCCAGCTGCCCTAACCCTCGCCTTCCCCCCTCCTGGCCCTGCCCCCCCCCCCCCCTCCTGCCTGTAGTTGACGCCCCCCAGCGGGGCCACCAGGTCGTGCAGCCGGATGTCGCGGGGGTCGGGCACATCGCGCTCCAGCATCACCTCCTCCAGCACACGCAGGCTGGCGGGCCCGTATCCTGACTCTCAGGCAGCCAGGCGGAGCAGCAGGGTAGGGGGGGAAGGGGAGGGGCAGGGGGGAGGGGGAGGGGGAGGGGGGGGAGGGGGGTCAGGGGGGAGGGGGTTGGATGCAATTGGGGGTCAGGGTGTGTCCCATGTGGCCAAGGGGCAGTGCAGGGCAGTGGTCAGGTCAGGTCAGGGCCCCAAACCGCTGCCTTCACAGCCAGAGTCAGGGTGGGAGGGCGTGAGGAGCTGTTGGGAGGGAGGGGGTGATCCTGGTGGGCTAGAGAGGGTGGGTGAGCAGTGGGGGGGCAGTGGGGTGAGGCAGGGGGCTGGCAGTGGGGGGGTGAGGGGGGGGGGGGGGTGAACCCACCTGCCTGCTTCACCAGGTCCAGCAGCATGTTGGCCTGGGCCTTGCGCTTGTCGCTCTCCCACATCTTGACGCCCTGGCTGTTGGGCGGGTAGTTGTCCCGCTTGATGTCCGCCAGCCGCCAGCTCTCCACATTGCAGCCTGAGGGGGCAGGGGGGCAGGGGGGGGTCCAGGGGGGCAGAGGGGGGCAGGGGAGTGCAAGCATGGCCATGGTAGTGGCAGGCAGGCAGCAGCAGCAGCAAAGCCAGCCCCGGACTCAGCAGCAGCAGGTGGCGCCCCCCCCCCCCCTCTAGACCTCTGCTGGGTCTGGCCACTGCCCAGGAGGCAACAGGCGCCCCCCCCCGCTGCACCGCCCCTACACAAAGGTCCTCCCACAGCAGCCGCCCCTAGCGCTTAGTCTGCCGCTGCCAGGCCAACAGCAGGGCGCAACCCAGCCCTCAAGCAGTGAGGGGGCGGTGAGGGGGCCCAGCACAAGGGGAGGCACAGCTCACACCCAGCAGCACTGCCAGCGCCTGGGGGAGGGGAGGGGGGCAGCGCACTGCATGAGGGGGCCTGGGATGAGGAAGGGCGGGGGACCAGGCAACCCCCACCCCCCCACCCCCCACTGCTACCCTACCTGCCCCGGGCTCACCTCCATCCTGCCCCCTGCTTCCCCCCTCCCGATCCTCCCGATCCTCCCGATCCTCCCCCTCCCCCTCCCCCTGCGCCCTCACAGCCTGCCCCACCTCTTGCCAGTATGATGAGCTCGTCAGGCGCCTGCGGGTCCAGCCGCGTCACCCACTCAGTCAGCCAGCGGGAGAACAGCAGGCGGTACCCCACTCGCTCCCCCTCCCACACCACCTGCCGGGGGTCCTGCACCGCACCAACACAGGGGGGCAGAGGGGGAGGGGGCAGGGGGCAGGGGGCAGGGGGGAGGGGGCAGGGGGCAGGTTAGTACAGTGGTGGGGGGCAGCAGGGGGCAGCGCGAGGGGACCAGCAGCAAGGGGCTCAAAAGGGTTGGGGCAGGGAGGGGGGATGGCTAGGAATGGGCAGGTGGTGGTGGTAAGGGTAGCACCTGCCAGCTGCCAGCTGCCCCCCCTGCCCCCCTGGCCCCCTGCCCCCCTGCCTCCCTCCTTGTGTGGCCCTGGCTGCCGCTGTGAGGGGCTGGTGGGGGGAGGTGGGTCTGCAGCCCCTGCCCCCTGCCCTGCCTGCCCCCCTGCCTTGGAGTTGGCCTCATCAATCAGGGCGAGGGCCTTGTCCAGCTTGTCACGGCGGCTGGCCTGCTGGGGCCGCTGCACATCAGCAGCAGCAGCAGCAGCAGGGGGGCAGGGGGGCAGGCCAGCTCAGCCTTCCATGGTTTGAGAGGGGGAGCTGACTTGACGTCGACTTTGGCTTCACTTGGCTTCACCTGACCTGACTGGGCATCAGTTCGAGCTGCAGCCTGCCAGGGTGGCTGGGCCCGGCCCCGTTGAACAGGAAGGGAACTCACAAGTCTCATTCACGTGTGAGAGAGGGGTGAGGGAGGGGGGGGGGAGAGGGTATGGATCCAAGGTGAGAGGAGGGGGGGAGCAGCAGGGGGGGGCCCCAAGGGGGGGGGGGCGCCTCATATCCCGGCGCCTGCCCTGCCCTGCCTAACGCTGCCCCCTACCCCACCCCCTTGGTATGGCAGTAGAGTGCGCCCACTGCTGCATCTGGCACACAGGCTGCGCTGGAAGCTGCTGGCTGGCCGTGACCCCCGTCCTGACCAGCTGGGGCCCCCCCTCCCCCCTCCCTGCATGGCAGCTTGGCAGCTTGGCGGCAGCCTAGGTGCCCTGTGTGCTGCCCTGTGCTGCCCTGCACTGCCTGCATTGCTAGGGGCAGCGGGGAGCTGGAAGGTGGGATTGCTCGGGGGCGGCAGGGGGCAGCCAGGTTGGGGGCAGCCAGCAGGGCACGGTGCAGGGGTCAGGGTCAGCCAGCTCACCATGGCCAGCATCTGTGAGACCAGCGGCACCAGCTCCGGGTCATCCAGGGTGGCGGCCACTCGCCCACTGGGCCGTGGGCAGGGAGCGGGCCGGGCCCAGAGTGCTGCTCAGGCAGGAGGGCAACGCAGCGCACACAGCAGCACCGCTGTGCCCAGCTGCTGGCCATGGCACTGCTGCTGGGCAACTGAACCTGTCTCAGCCGCTGACTAGCGCGTGAGCTTAGGCATGTGCGGAATGTGCGAAAGCTGCGCAAGGGAGACGTTCGGGAGCGAAACGAAGGAGGGCGGTTCCAGCTGTGAAAATCTCGTAGGGACTGGAGTCAAACTACCTGGGCGAGTTGATCCAGCGATGCGGGGGCGATGGTGTTGCACCACTGGCGCGTGACGTCGCCGCTGTGGCCTATGAGGCCACGAGTCATGCAGGCTCAGGACATGTTATGGGGAGCCGGGTCGCTGCCGCTGAGCGCATACCATGAAACGGAGTTATTGCACGGCGACGCGCAGCTCAGCATACCCCGTCCGTCAGCGTACCCCGACCTCGCGTCAAACGCCTGAATGCTTTCCCGAGTAAGCTTCACAGAAGGCGGCAAACGCTGGGTCGTGACGCGTGTGCAGCGATCAATAGTCGTAAGCTGACTTAAAGTAGCATGCGATGATTACGGTAGTCCCACCAAGTTTAAATCCCTACAGCCCTCATGCAACACATGAGTTGTAATCAAACACAGGCTGCGAGATCGCTGTTGTAAAGGCTACTGAACAGTGTGCCTAATGCCCACTTCAGCTCAGCCTTCTGGTGTGTGTGCCTCCAGGCTACTACTAGCAAGAGCTCTACCCTACTCTATAGCTCTCACTCACACACATCCCCTTTGTGAGGGGTTTGGTATCTTGTTTTCTTGGATTGTCTTGCTGTAGCTGGCTATCGCCGCCACTTGCGCCGCCACTTACGCAGCAGGGCCTTATCAGGCAAGTACACCCACTCCTGGCCTGGCCGGCCTGGCTTTGGCATGGCTGGGCGGCCATCCCAGTAGCACAGCTCGGTGGGGCGTGGGCCTGGGCCGACTGCACAGCGGGGTCCACGCCAAGCCACTCCGCGTGAAGATGGGCCAGTGGGTTGACTGCGTCCAAGCCCCTGCCCATCCGCGGCAGCTCTGCGGGTGGAGCTGCAGGCTTGGGCCGCAGGAACATCACGCTGATGGCGACTCCATCGGTGTGCACGATTTGCGCGAAGTTGTGCTTGGGGCTAGCGAGCTTCTGGCGGCGAGGGTCAGGCAGCAATGCATCCCATCGGTTGGCCACCTGTAGCCACCATATGCACATACCAAGGCACTTCATTAGCTTGTGTGGGCTCACAAGGCAGGCACAAGGCAGCTGACTGCAGTCTCACATGGCATGTGACAACACAGATGGCAGCTGACGGAGCACCAGAGGACTGGCTAGCACCTGACTACTAGGAGCACTCACGTGGCTGTCTTTGGGCCCTGCAATGAAGTTGCCCGGCACCGCTGGGTCAGGTAGGGCACCGTTCCTGAACTTCTTCAAGGAGGTGACCCCCTCCTCCGTCAGCACCCCCAGCATGCCGGCGTCATGCATCATGCCGTATAGGCCCCTGGTGTCTATGAAGACATGCCGAGCCTTGCACTTGCTGGTAGGGGTGAGGGCATAGGGTGTGGGGGGGCGGGGGGGCCTTGGCAGCAGCCCTGGGTTGGTGAGCTCAGCCTGCTGCCAAGGCACCATATCCAGCTGCCAGGCTGCCATGGCTGCCTCCATCTCTCTGGTAGTGTGCACCGCATGGCGCAGCAGCCTGCCCCGGTTGACTGGATCCTCCACCCAGTCGTCATCCACCCTCTCCCCCTCCTCAAGCTCCAGCAGGCCCCGTTGCAAAGCCACCTCAGCCTGCATGGCTGGAGTCGGCACCACCCCACCCTGCTCCAGCAGCCAGGTGACGTCCAGCCCACACACCATCCGGCGCACATAGGTGCACTCCCGCTTTGACCAGGCTGGCAGGTGCCCACCACCCTCGACCCCCCAGAATCCAAATCTGCGCCGGTGTTCCTCAGTGCCCACCAGGACCTTTGCCCCAGCCAGGGACACTGACTTCTTGTCTGCCAGCGAAGAGCAGCGTGGGCATGTTGCTGAAAGCTGTCTCCAGCTGCGTGCCGACGCGTTTGGCTGAGTGTTCGCGCCGTTTCCGGGCGGGCCGCGGCACAGCTGCAGGTACAGGTTCCTGCAGCTGAGGTCCGGGATGGCTGCCTGGGAGACTGGGATGTCTGTGTACACGGGCTGGTCGTGCAGGCCCAGCGGGTCGGCTACGCGAATGGTAAACAAGCCGCGCACCGTAAGCCCAACAGCAGGCTGGCGAGCACCCCACGCTCGCTGATGGCCTCCAGGCGTGGCTGCACAGCGTCGGCCAGGAAGGCATCCCAAAGCTCTTGCGGGAAGTGGTCGATGAGGTGGGCTATCTTACACTTCCTGCCGTGGTATGTGTTATCCCTATCGCGGGCTGCGCGGGCCTCTCCGGAAACCTTTCTATTTTGCTGGGCCTCGGTGAGGTCCAGTTGTAGTGCCTCGTCGCGGTCCTCAATGTCACTGTCCGGGTCCTCCGGCACAGGCCTAGGCACGGTTCGTCTTTTTTTCTTAGCCATAGAAAACAACAACGTGAAGCCATCACAAATCAGCCGACGCTTTAACAATTAACTCAACCTCGTCAGCGGGAAATAGGTGGTAAGTACGCCCTAACAATACGCCCTGTGGTAAGTACAGCCCTAACAACCGAGGAAACGGTTCCAGCTCCTGCTAGTTATCACCCGCACCACCGCCTATACACTGCGTACACCTGCGTACCCGATAGTCCCACCAGGGCGGAGTAGCGGCAGGTTGGAGCTAGTCTCTTCCTAGCCTTCCTTCCTCACTCCACGCAGCGAAAGCGGCCTAGAGCGTACATGAAATGCTCTGGTGGATAGTTCTGTGCCCCTCTGTGGCCTGCGGTGCCAGGCAGTGTTGTGAAAATTTCAGATTTTCATTCAGATTTTCAATGAAAATTTTCATCTGAAAATCTGAACGTCTTCACTGAAAATCTGAAAGTGCCGGGTGCCGCCCCCGGTCAGATCGCAGATCGGGTGTTGCAGAGCGATTGGCTGTGCTGTGATTAACTTGGTTGGCGCCAGCGCGCTACAGCCACTGCGGAAGAAGCGCAAGCCAGAAAACGCCACAGATGGCGGATCCACGGACAGCATGGACGGCTTGCATCTTTTAAAATGGCTTGCATGTCTGACCTTTGGCAACCTAAGTATTTCTGCATTTCAAACAGTGCAGGCCTACAAACAAGTCGCGTTTGAAAGGATAGGCTGAAAACCAGCGGCATCCGCTCAGTTTCACTGACGATGAAACTCTTTCAGTTTTTCAATGAAACACTTTTGAAAATTGAAAATCTGAAAATCTGGAGATTCACAACACTGGTGCCAGGTGGCAGGGAGGGCATTGGATGCGGA
Organism: Haematococcus lacustris; assembly: GCA_030144725.1. Taxonomy (NCBI): domain Eukaryota; kingdom Viridiplantae; phylum Chlorophyta; class Chlorophyceae; order Chlamydomonadales; family Haematococcaceae; genus Haematococcus; species Haematococcus lacustris. The sequence continues at coordinate 760,850 of JASKMD010000001.1, read as the reverse complement.
ACTCGACCTGGAGCCCCTGCCATTGCCTTAGTAAGCCCTAGGGGACGAAGGCTTTCCTCAACATGCATCAGCTAGTGAAGGGTGGTCGACAGTGAGTCAGATGCAACGGCTTGCTTGCAGGCGCAGCAGTTGTAGGTATCAGTGGACTGGTGTGTGCCCCTGCCCCGTGAGGCTGGCTGTGTGCCCTTGCGTGGGGGCAGTGAGCTCAGGGCGCCCCTCACTGCCCCTGACAGCTGGGCTCAGAAGCTGCCCGGGGGTGCTGGCCTGTGTTAGCCATTGCTCTGCTGTGCTGTGCTGTGTGGTGCTGTGCTGGCCTGCCATGGCCTGTGCTGTGCCTAACAACTCTACCACGCTAGCACTGTCCTGTGCAGCTCTGCCATACAACTACCTGTATGACAGTAGATATATCTGAATGGTGATTCTGTGTAAGGTGCCATTCTACAGCTATGTAATGACTCTACTCCTACAATGCACATGCACCTGAGGTCTCTCACCTGAAGGACTCTGCCTGGCCTTCCACCACATTGGTGCGGGCAGAGCTGACCCGGCTGGTCCGGAACTCATGCACCAGCACCACACGCCCGGGGAACTGCTTGCATGCCTCCCGTTGCATCTGCTTGACTGGCACACCCTTGCTGCCAATGCTGCCACTGCCACTGAAGCCTGCTGCCCCATAGGCCAGGGCCAGTGGGCGACCTGTGGCAGCCGAGTTGCAGCGTACCCTGGCACCCTTGACAGTCTGCAGCCAAGGCACACAAGGAGAGACACATTGTGAGCCCAGCTCAAGTCATGGCAAAGACAAGCATTGTGAGCACACATACTGGCACACATACTGGCTGGGGGTATGGCCTACTCACCTCAGCCCAGAACTTGGCCACCGTGCGCTGCTTGCCTCCGTACAGCCGGAACCTGGCACTGGACCAGCGCCGCTTGGACAGCTCGGCCCACATGGCCGGCCAGGTCAACAACGTCGTGTCAGCGTACTCCCGGTACCGCTGCAGCGAGGCGGTGTAGTTGGTGACTTGCGACAGTAGATCGTGCTGAGGCTTGATGCCGGCCATCCAGACCTTGGACTCCTTGGCGTGCTCCGTGATGCCGCTCTGTCGGTAGTACTGCCCCGCAGTCAGGCTGCGCTGCCACACGGACTTCACAGCACCGGAGGGGAACCGCTCCTCGTGGGCCACTGTCGCCATGTTGGTTTTGCCTGGATCGCAGCCCAGCCAGTCCGCGTGCAGGTGCGCCAGCGGGTTGACAGCGCCCTCCTCCTTGCCCATGCAAGGCAGCTTGTCGGGCGGCTCTGCTGGCTTGGGGCGGATGAACATCACGCTGACAGCGACTCCGTCAGTGTGCACCACCTACGCGAATTTCTGCCCGAGGTTGGGCCGGACGGCTGCGAGGTTGGGCAGGAAGGCGTTCCACCGGTTGGCCACCTGCAGCCAACATCAGCCACCACAACACACCTTAAGATCACCTTGAGACCATCAGTCAATCTGCATCCAGCAACCTGCCTCCAGGAACCTGCCACAATCAAAGCAGTGGCTGACCTGTCCTTGGGCCCGGCCACACCACTCCTGAACTTCTCCTCTGAAGTGATGTCCGCAGGCAGCATGCCAGCAGTCCGCATCAGGCCATAGATGGCCCGGGTGTCCAGCAGGATATGGTGAGCCTTGCAGCTGCAGCTGGGTGTGAGCGCAAAGGGGGAGGGGGGGCGGTAGGGCCTGGTGTTGCGCTGGCCCCCGGCTGTCCGCCCAGTCCAGCTGCCAGCTCACATTGGCTGCCTCCAGCTGCCTGCTGGTGTCCACTGCATGGCGCAGCAGGCTGCCCCGGTTGACCCCCCTCTCCAGCCAGGCTTTGTCCACCACCACCCCCTGACCCACCCCCAGCAACCTCCGCTGCCTGGCCACCTCATCCCGCATGGCCTCAGTGGGCACCACCCCACCCTGACCCTGTTCCTGACCCTCTAGCCAGGTCACCACCTTTCCCTGCACACTCCTTGCCACCCAGCTGCGCTGACGCTCAGTCCAGCCAGGACTGCCACCCAAGGGCAGCCACAAGCGGCGCTGGTGCTCGTGTGAGCCAGCGATGACCCTGGCTCCAGCCAGAGCCACACCTTGCTCAACCCTGCGGAGGAACAACTCGGTCAGGCTGTTGGCGAAGTTAGTCTCCAGCTTGGTGCCCACACCGTCCACGGTGTTGGAGTCGTGCTCATAGCGAGGTACAGCTTTGAGGCGGTCGTGGAGACCCGGGTAGAAGGCCAGCACATCCTCCACTGCTGCGCTGGGCTGGGAGCGCCTGCTGGGAGGAGGCAGTCCGCGGATGAGCTGCAGGTACATGTTGCGGTCCGCCAGGTTCGGGATGACCGCGACCTCAGCTGGGATTTCCTCGAAGACCTCTTGCCCGTCCGGAAGCACCCTGACCCGCGTGAACCAGCCTCGCACCGCAAGGCCCAGTAGCAAGCTCCCGAGCAGCGCTCTCATGCTGCAGGCCTCCACCCAAGCCTCGATTTGCGTGACGAGCCGCGCCTCGACCACTTCGGACGCCACGACCGCTCCCGCCTCTAAACCAGCAGCGCACACACCCCTCATCAAGGTATGCCGTTTGACCTTCTTCGCATGCCTGTATTGTTGTCGTGTCGGTCCTTGCGCGCTTCACCGCTGGCCTTCTTGCTCTTCTGCGCCTGGCTTGGCTCTGGCTGAACCTCGAGCTCGCGGTCAACTTCAATGTCCGAGGCACTACGATTACGTTTGAGCTGCCTGTTTCGCTGCATCCTCCAAGCTCTACAGTGACATATCAATGTTACATAACAATACCAAGACTTACAGTTCTAAGCATTTAACCAACAACCGAGGAAACGGACTTGGCATCAGGGCAGGAAACGGTTCCAGATCCTGCTAGTTATCACCCGCACCACCGCCTTGTTAGCACGCGCACCACCAACTATACACTGCGTGATCATGGTGGCGGTTAGCTGGGTGGTTAAAGATTCAAGCGAGATTCGCTTTGCAACAGGAAGTTTGTACCGTGATCGCTTTCTGCATCCTATTGTCTTCGACACGCAGCGCGCGAGTGCTTCAAATCACGAGCTCGGCCACTCATGGTGCCCGGCTGTAGCTGCCCCTACACCTGTACTTTTCCCTAGGCTTGACAAGCAGGGGGACCTGCCCAAACAATCCTACCTCCCCACCATCCTACAGAACCAACAGCATAGCGCAGGGCTCCCTCCTCCCTAGCCAGGCTTCATGCCAGCTCGGGCAGCGGCCAGCAGCTCAGGCAACACTCCCCCCAAGTCTGGGCACAGCAGCCGCACTCCGCAGCCACCAGCCCTGACCTCTTCTATGCCACCTGGCCAGCAGCTGATGGTGGGCGTGGGCGCCACGCTGCTGTGGATGGCCTGCTCCTCAGCTCTCATCATCCTCAACAACAAGGTCGGCAGGGCAGGCCAGGGCAGGCCAGGGCAGTGCCCCGTGGCTGGCAGCAGGGTCAGAGCAGCCCCCCCAGCAGGTCCTCACCACCCTTCCCCACGGAGGGTAGCAATGGGTACGAGACCTCCCTTCCCCTCCGCTCCCCTCCACCAAGCAGCCTCTACACTTGACAATGCTGCCCATCTTTGTTAGGCTCCTAGCCCCCTCCCCTCATGGCTACTGGGCTCTCGCTTCCGCAGCCGCCCCTGCCCTGACACCTTCCCCTCGGCTCCCAGGCTCCAGCCTGCAGCCAGCGTGGTGCACTGCATGTGAGCTTGACAGCGTCGCACCTGCCAGCCAGCTGCTCTTGGCCCTGCCAGCTAGGCTCTCCCCCTTGTTTGCGTATACAGCTCACAATGCCCTTTGGCACCCATGCAAGCAGTGTGCTCACTCTCCTCACTTCTCCCTTGCTATTCGTGTGCAAAACATGGGAGGTGTGAAGCTGCCTCCTCTACCCCACCCTTCAACTGCTGTGCAGCTGTACCGCATGGGGTTTGTGCATCCCTTCTTCGTGACGGGCATGGGTCAGGTAAGCTGCTAGGCTGGGTGGCCTGTACTGGCCTCCAACTGCCACAACTGCCACAACCGCCACTCCACTACAGCTCTGCGCGCCGTGGCTCGTGTGCGCGCGCACCTCTGCCGGGCAAGCGTTGCCGCTGCCGCCGCCGCCGCCTGAACAGGTGTTCTCGGCGTTGGGCGGGTACGTGCTTGTACAGCTGGGCGCGGCGCAACTGCGGCCCTCGCCGCCGCCCGCGTTCTGGCTCGGGCGCCTCGCTCCCATCATCCTGTCCACCGCGGCCACCATGTTCTTCGGCAACGCCGCGTACCTCACGCTGTCGGTCGCGTTCATCCAGATTTTAAAGGTGAAGGGGCATGAAGGGAGCCAAAGTGGTTGACCGCATCGTCCTGGCTTGACTCGCCCCTCGGTGCTGATGGTCTTGCCACCTGCCTGCCTGCCTGACTGCCTTGGTGGGCCACCCCAGGGGACAAGGGATCACTCGCCTGTCCCCAGCCTGTGCCCTGCTGCAGCACAGCTGGCTGCCCTATCACCTTCCTGGGGGTTGCCTCCACCCCTCTCGCCACACCACACCATCTGCTGCCCCCCCCTAGGCATCTAGCTGACCTCCTACCCGGAGCTATGGAGAGGGTGGGTCACTAGGCTTCCAGCAGCACCTGGTAGCGGTGCCGACATCCTCCCTCCCCCCTGCTGCTGCTGTCATGTTATCCCCCACCCAGGGCTAGCTCTCACACCCCACACATCACACGCTCCATCCTCAACCTCCTCCTCCCCTTCCATGTTCGTCCTGCCTTCACCTTCGCTTCTGAGCAGGCCTTCACGCCCGCCCTCACGCTCTTGCTGTGCGTGCTCGCCGGCTTGGAGCGGCCTCAGTGGCCGCTGCTGCTCAGCGTGTCGCTGATCGCGGGCGGGACGGCGTGTGCGGTGTGGCTAGAGAGCGGCACTCCGGCTTTCAATCGCGTCGGATTCCTACACTTTATGGCGTCAAGTGTGACCGAGGCAGCGCGAGTGGTGGGCGCCGAGGTGTTGCTGGGCGCTGCGCGATACAACAGCGCGGAGGCACTGGTGAGCTGCGGCGGCTGCCATGCGCCCAGCTTGCAAACATCAGGTTGACCCTGCCTGCTTGGAAGTGCAGGGTTAGGGTGCATGCCAGCTGAATCTCAGAAAGCATGGGGTCATGGAGGCTTGAGGAATGTCGAGGCCCTTGCCAGCTGCCACTCTCTGGTCACATAGCTTGGCTGTTGCTCATGGCCCCATGCTGCCAGGTGCCTTGACAAGACTGCTCCGACGGTTGCTGAGATGTCAGATGCCCCAGATCTGGCTTGGTGCACTTTGTCACATAGCCTGTTTTGGCACTGCAGTATGACAGGGTGTGATGTGTAGTGCATCACAAGCACCTAAGCTGGGACACGGCTGTACGAGTTGCACCCTGAGCTGGCAGCAACCCTACAACCCCCCTTGCATGACGCAGCTTGGTGCTCGTCTGTGTATGAATGGCAGAGCTGACGTGGCAAGGTGTGGGCATCTGGCAAGTGGTGTGGTGTGATTGGTTGAAGTGTGTGACACAGACTGGCAAAGTGTGACCCAGGCTGGCTGGCTGCCCCTGGCATTGCAGGTGTACATTGGGGGACCCACTGCGGCGCTGCTGATGGCTGCCTCCTGGGTCACCGAGGCTCCGGCCATACGGCTGCAGACCGGCAGGTGGGTCACGGCTGCAGGCTAGTGGGCCCTGGCTGCAGGCGCCAGCCCCAGCTGCAGGCCAGTGGGTGGGCAGCCAGGCACCCAGGGTGGGCGTGCGCTGCAGCCAGCTGACCCAGTGCCCTGCAGCCAGCGTCCCATTGTGGCTCCCTCTCTGGCCTCACCTGCCATCCCTGAGCAGGGGGCGCCTGGCCAGCGCAGCAAGCAGCAAGCAGCCCGCACGGCCGGTGACCAGGGCCAGGCTGCAGCCACCTGCTCCACTGGCCCCCTGCCTCCCAGGCAGGCAGGCAGGCAGGCAGGCAGGCAGGCAGGCAAACATGCAGGCAGTGTGTGTTCTGTGTGTGCGGCCTGCAGGCTGTTGTGGTCGCACCCCCTGGCCTTCCTCATGGCCTTCACCATGTCCTTCCTGGTCAACCTTACCTGCTTCTTCGCCATCAAGTACACCAGCTCCCTCACCTTCAAGGTGAGGCCTGCAGCTCAGCAGCACAGTCCTGGCACCCATGTGCCGTCCCCTCACACTGCACACCACGCCAGGGGCCTGTAGCACTCAATCGTACCGGTCCCGAGCCATGGTGCGGCCAAGCAGCCGGAAGGCTGACGGCTTCACCGCATGACGACAGTCACACTCGCACTTGTGGCGCCACACCGCATGCCGGCGCTGCTGCGCCACCGCTACACGGCGCTCACGCAGCAACTAGCGTAGTGACGCGCTGTGGTCCTGTCGTGCCGAGTAAGCTACGCAGGCTGTCCAAGCTGCGGGTACTTCATCACCATCACCGGGAGTCACCACCGCGCCCAAGGCGGTTGCGTGCATACTGCGCTGCGCAGGTCGCGGGCTGCGTTAAGAATGTGGCGGTGGTAATCTACGGGGTAATCGCGCAGCGTGAGGTCGTGTCGGGCCTGCAGATGCTGGGCTATGTCGTGTCGGTGGTCGGGTTCGCGATCTACTCGCAGCTAAAGACCCCCGCCGCGCTGAAGAAGAAGGCGCAATAGTTAGAGAACAGCCCTTCCCAACACTTAGTGGAACCAGGCCGCGCCTGAGACAGCAATCAATTCATGTACATCGCCGGAGGGTGCCGGAGTTCGTAGCTAGTTCTTCCTCTTCGGCGCTAGTTGCCAGCCCATGTTACTATAGCTTGGCATCGCCGCGCTTTCATTTCACTCGCAGCCCAGCAGTGGTAGTCGCGTCATGCATGCATAGCAGATGTGTGATGATACAGTAAGAATCTGAGCATTGGCGACACAGCATGGCATGGTGCAGCTCGCATGGACGAGATTTTAGGCACTACCTAGCCCAGGACCTGCTCTGGCTGCTCGGCCACTGTTCCAACGCCTGACCCCTGCCCTCCCTTCAAACTGTACCACCCTCATGCCAGTTCAGATCACCACCCTCATGGGCAACGCCAGCCCATGCCATTGTCCCCGCTGCGCCCCCACTACATGAAACATCTGACCCCTGGCTTACCGTACTACCCTGACCTGCAGCGGCTGTGATGCACCCACCTCCAGACTAGCAGCACAAGTACAGAGGTACCCCGCTGACAGGACAGCCACCAGGCTAGCAAGGGTCCAGCCCCAAGCTGGGAGGTCGGGGGTTCTAGTCACGCAGGCAGCGCACACCCTTCCCAGGTTACGAGGCAGGCTGAGGGTGTGGCAAGGCATCTGTGGCCCACCAGCCCCCACCCCCTGCTGGTGGCTGTCCCACTGCCTGCTGCCCTGCCAGGGGTCGGAGCTAAGCAGTGGCTGAGTCCTTGCCCCCCTTGCCCCTGCCACCTCCTCCCTGCCCCTAACCCATCCCCTCTCCCTCGTCCAGCTGTCACGGTCGGCTTGTCTTCCACCTCGCCCGCGGACCTCCCACCCACTGCTGGTCGCCAGCAGCAGCTCAGCTGTCATAGTCGTCCTCGTCCTGCAGCGGCCCCACCGCCCCACTGCCAGCCAGGAGCACCAGGTGGTGAAGTACAGGCAGCGCCTGCAACCCGGGCAGCGGGACAGCAGCAGTGCCCAGCGCTGGCCCAGGCCCCGGCCCCAGCCCAGCTGCTCCCACTGACCCACTGGCTGGCAGCGCGCTAGGGGGGGAGGGCAGGGTGGCCAACGGGCCTGGCCCTGATCCTCCCCCTGGCACCTGACCTGCAGGCTCTGTGCCCGCCCCTGCCTTGCCAGCCCCGACACCAGGGGCCGGGAGCGGGCCAGGGCAGCCCTGCGCCCCTGCGCCCACCAGACTCCCTAGCTCTGGTTCAGATGGCCCTTGGGGCGGCTCCTGAGTCTCAGCTGGCGGCCGGCCTGAGCAGCTGGGGGTTGCTCCTGCCATATCAGGCGGTGGGCTGCCGGCAGCTGACCCTGAGCGCCGGCCTAGAGCAGCTACGGGGCTGCTGGTTGGGGCTGGAGAGGGCGGCAGGGTGAGGGCCGGCGGCAGCGCTGATACTGGTTGGCTCGGCCCGGCTGGCGCAGCAGCTAGCGATGGAGTGATGGCAGCTGCCTTGCTGGCGGTGGGTGATGGGAGAGAGGAGTGGCTCTTGCCCTTCCGCAACGCCAGAGGGTGTTGGGGGCGCAGGGACAGCGGGTGGGAGCAGCGCAGCGAGGACGACGCCGTGGGCTTGGTGGCCGGGGCCGCGGCCGCGACGGAAGCTGCAGAGTTTGTTGCGGTTGCTTTTGCGCAAGACGGGCGGGTAAGAGCAGAGGCCGAGGGCGAACGCAGGGGCGCCGGACTGACACCCGCGCACGCAGCGCTGTTGCTGTCCCCTGCAGCCAGCACTGCTGCGGCGGCCCAGTCCCTGACGAGCTGTGCTGCCGCAGCCGCTGCGGCCGCCACGTCGGAAATTGAGTGTTGCGGTATCAGGCCCGCTGCGCTGTTCACGGACGCAGTCATCTGCAGCGTGGGGCTGGCGGCTGTGACTGCAGCTGCAGCTGCAGGGTCAGCCGTGCGAGAGAGCAGGCTGCTGAGAGCACTGGCGGGCACCCCGCCTGCCTGTTCCAATACACCAGGGCAGCTCAGCGCAGGGCCACAACTGCTTGCAGCCGGCGGCAGCATCTCCGGTAAGCTGGCAGGCACCCCGCCCCCTGCGCCCCCTGCCCCAGGCGGCGCTGCAGCAGCTGCTGCTGCTCCTGTGGGGTCCAGCACAAAGCTTGCCGCAGAGGGATGTGTGACCTGGCCCTGCCCTGTGTGGCTGGTCTGGCTGGGAAGTGTGACCAGCTGGGGCCCAGTGTGACCAGGCCCCTCAGCGCCGGCAGCAAGGGGGCCCACCCCAGCCGCCCGGGCTGCCTCAAATGACGTCAACCCCATGCTGCTGCTCTCCAGCAGCTGGCCCTGACTGCCAGCGCTCATCACAGCAGCTGCAGCAGCAGCAGGGCCATCCCTGGGACTGGGTACCCCCTGCTGGCCGCCCACTACCACACTGCCAGCGCCAGAGGCATCAGCCCATGGCTGTCGGCCACCTGCAGGAGACACTGCTGCCGCCGCTGCTGCTGCTGCTGCTGCCAGGGCTGCGCCAAAGTCAGCGCCCGCCAGCAGGCTGTCTGGCCCCTGGCCCAGGCTGGAGCCCAGCAGCTGCATCACCACGGCCTTCTCCTCCTCCTTCACCTCCACCTTGTACCAGGCCGGGGAGGCTGACGCACCTGGGCCCAGCCCCCCTGGGTTACCCCCACTGGCGCCTGATGCCCGCTCTGACACCCACCCTGGGGCAGCAGGGGATGGAAGCTGCGGAGAAGCTAGTGCATCACAGGCCACAGGGTCTGAGCCAGCTGCCCGCAGGGCTCCAGAGTCAGGCTTCACGGCTACACCCGGATCCTGCTCAGCACAAACAGCAGCTGTGGCAGCGGAGCCTCGCCCGCCCCGCCCGCCCCTCCCCCTAGACCGACCTCTAGGGCTGCCCAGCTCCCCCTGGCCCTCCCCTCCCCCCTCTACCTTGCCCGCAGCTGCCTTGCGCTGTCGAGGCTGCCGGGGGGCTGCAGCACGACGCTTTCCCCGGCCTCCCCGCCCCTTGCACCCCCCGCCCATGTCACTGTCGTCCCCGCTAGCTGCCCCAGCAGCTCCCCTTTCTGCACCACTGTCGCTGTCCGACCCCCCCTCTGCTCCTGCTCTGCCCTCCTGGCTGCCGGCCTCCCCCTGTAGGCTGCTCCGGCCACCAGAGGGCCGCTTGCGGCGCGGCGTGGTGACCGCGGTGCCTTCCTCCTCCCCTCCTGCACCACCCCCCTCAGCCCCGTCATCCAGCTCCCCGCTGCCGCTCATGCCGCCACGGCTGGCCTTGCTGGTGTTGCAGGACCTGTGAAGGAGTGAGGAGGGACAGGAGGTCGCACACCTCACAGGTGCCAATGGGGGCTGGCTGCTTCAATGCTGCTCAACCATGGGCTCAACAGAGCTGCATGAGCTTGGCTAACAAACCAACTGGACGTTTGAATGGAACTGTGCTGAGACGTCTGTGCTGTCCCCCTACAGCTCAGGCTGGTGGTTTCGCACCTGCGCCGCTTCACTGGCTTCACCTCAGCCTCAGGTGCAAGGTCTGGCGCTGAGGCTACGATGTCTTTCAGAAAGTCCATTGTTGCCTCTGTGCTGACCAAGTGCTTCCTGCAGAAGTGAGGATGGTGCTGGTGGGTGGCATTTGACGTACAGAAATAGTAAAGCACTGGGCACTCACAAATGGCTGCAGCTCAGTGTCTTAGCCTGCCGAGATTGAGCGACCTCGATGGTCTTTTCACACAAGCGCTTCAGGAAAAGCTCCAGGGCTCGCGCTGCAACGTAGGACGCAAACCCAGTCACAGGACGCACATGCCTAGGACCCACAAGAATAGAACGCGTACCCATCATTACTGGTGTGGCCTGAGCTATCTTCCCCACATCCTCGTCGGCCTGCATCAGCTTCTTGATGCGGGCAGCTAGCGGACATGACTTCTTGTTCTTCATTACGATCCTTTCCGACAGCCGTGACGGCAATGCCGAGAGCCTAACTTTGCGCCTTGTAGGCAAGCAACCGACATGTTTTTGCTTGTAACCACCCTCATGGCCAAATTAACATTTCCCGGACAGGGAACAGGTAGCGCAGACTCCGAAGATGCTGACGTTTGCGCTGCAGCGATGTGTTCGCACATTGACGCAGCTCCCCGCCCTGCCAGAGGTCTGTTCCCCGGCACAATCAACGCATAGCTTGTCATGCGACTGTATGCCAGTGTGCGTAGGCATTACTACCCAGCTTTCGCTGTTCTTGCGATTGTAACTCAGGCTGTCCGCACCCTGGCCACTGCGGCTCAGAGCGCGTCGAAGCCTAGCTCTAGTTTGCAACTGGTGAGCGGATCGCTATGGCAAAGTTAATCACTGCCGCGCTGAAGTTGTGCCTTGCGCTCCTGCTGCAGCCTACCCCTCCGCTGCAGCTCAGCGGGACAGCCGCAACTGTCGCGACGCTCACTTGGCAAGTGGCGTCGAAGGAGAAGGTGTTGGACAGGGTCCAGGATGAGCTGCAGCAGGTACCATCGCTGGCGACGCTGCTAACAGTAAATCTCGGGGCCATGTCCTTTACTTCCGCATCTTTGGTCATTCACGAACACTGCAGCTTGCCGAGGCATTCAACAGCCTACCTGAGCTGCGCCGGCTCGCGACAGACCCGTTCGTGCCTGCCGCCGTCCGCCAGAAGGTGGTAGCCAGCGTGATGCAGGGCTCCCAGGCGCATCAGATCACGCAGCTGCTGGTTGGTAAGTCTGTGTACAGCTCGTAGCTCGACACAGCTACCACAGCACTGTGGCAGAGCCCCCACAGCCGTGCATGACCGACACCGTCCCCCTCCATAAGTTGGAAGTTTAGCACTGCCTTGGCATCCCCCTGCATGCAGGAGCATTGTCTGATGAGAATGGGTTGTCCGGCGTGCCCGCAATCTCCAAGGCTTACGATGAGCTGATGCTCGCCTTCAAGAAGGAGGTGTATGTCACCATCGTCACTGCACACGTGAGCATGAGCAGCCAATGGTTCCCAGGCCCACATGGAGCAGCAGCAGGTGCACCCAGGGGAGAGAAAGCCCCCAAGCCAGGTTAGCACACAAAGAGTGTGGTGGCACAGGCAACCAGCACAGCTGCCCCAGCAGGCGCGTGCGCCGCTGGGCTGGCTCAGTGCTGGAGTTGGGGCGTGCCGGAGGGCATCTGCAGTCTAGTGTGTAGGCCCATGGCAGGCACGGGGAGCAGCTGGAGTCAGGTGTGTAGGGAGCAACGAGGGGGCTGGCCGGGGTTGCCGTCCCCCCTGCCCCTGCCCCTTCCCCTGCCCCTCCTGCTCCTCAGCAGGGCAGGCTTAGGTAGCAGTCAGCCAGCTCAGTCACAGCTGGAGTTAAGGCTCAGTGCTGTAGTCTGGGTGGGCAGGAGGCAGAGGCAAAGACTAAAGCAGTAAAATGTGGCAGCCCATCCCAGGACCGTGCGGGCAGCAGGTCAGGGCTTGGAGTAGCTGTGCAGGGTGCCGCCCTCGCCCCTGCTGTTGCTAGTGCTGTTGCTGTCGCCTGCCCTGGCAATAAGGTGGTCTGGTGCTGATTGCAGCCGCTGGACAAGATGGAGCGTGTGGAGGTGCGCAAGCAGGCTGAGAAGTTTGTGGAGCCGGGCTTCAAGCTGGTGGCCAAGGAGAAGGTGAGCAGTGGGGGGAGGGGGGCTGGTGGGAGCAGAGGCGGCCAGGCCAGGCCACAGCAGGCTGTATGCAGCAGGGGCCAGGCACAGGCCCTGGTCAGGGGAAGCAGGCAGTGGCCCAGTGGCCGCAGCCCAGCCCAGGGAAGCCAGGGGTGGGTGCAGCCAGGGCTGTGGGGCCAGCAGGCCGCTGGCTGTGAGGGGCAGGGGCAGGACCAGGCCAGGGGGTGTGGGGTGGGGTGGGGTGGACCGGCTGCTGCTGTATCCTTGGGGGTGTGGGCTGCTGAGGGTGGAGCTGCTCCTGATGCTCAGGCGGTGCTGCTCCCCTTGTCCAGCTGGCTGCTGCCTGCCTGCAGGTGGACCGCAAGCTGCAGGGCGGGTTTGTCTTGGAGTTTGAGGACCGGCTGGTTGACCTGAGCACCAGCAAGAAGGTGAGGGGAGGGGCAGGCGCAGGCGGGAGAGTGGTCAGGGACAGGTGTAAGGGTGGTCAGAGGCAGGGGGGGGTTGGGGGGCGCAGGCACAAAGGTGGTCAGCGGCAGGAGTGCCTGCCCCACAGCAACCCGCAGGGACAGCTGTCAGCAGCCGCCCCCTCTGCCGCCTCAATGCTGCTGACTGGCCCCTGCCTCTGTGTTTGCTGCGGCTGCAGGTCAGCGAGTTCAACGCCCTGGTCACCAAGCTTGAGAACGACATGAAGTAGAGCGCCTGAAGTAGCACGCAGCAGTGGCACTCAGCAGCGGGAATAGGCCAGGGCAGCTGAAACTGGTCTTGCGGCCTTGCCGATGCTTGTCTCACCCTCACAAACACTATTGCTGTAAGGTGCTTCAATACGCTGCAGTGCGCAGGCTTGGGAAGTTTGTACACTGCCCGGGCTATGCAGTCGTTCGCGCAAAACGTTACCTGGATGAGGGCACCTAGGGAGAGGGCACATGCGGCATGCAAGTTTCGTACACGGTACAATATTCAACCATGCATGTACCACTCCCAAACCTTCACTCACAGTCCGCCACATCTGCTGCTTGTGGGTGTGCCTCAGGCTGTACTAAACATGAGAGAACCAAGTGGGAGACGCCAAGTCAGGTCATCTCGTTGGCCATACAACCGTATCCAAGTCTACTTTTGACCAGTGGCTGACGGGCCGAAGGTTAGGCCAGATCACGTGAGAGTTCATCTGATGTTTGTTACGTGATGATGTAATGCTGAGGCAATAATCGTAACGCCCCTATGAGAAGTGTGACGCGGTGCGGTGATCTGAGGCCGGGTTCGATTCCCGGGCAGACTTCCTGACAACGCCCAGTCTGTCATGGAGAACTCTGTCACCGTCGCCGGACGTCTCGTAACAATGTTGTTGCTTGTTGAGCACATTGAGGCCAGTTAGTTGGGGTCGCCTGACTTACAACCGTATCCAAGTCTAGTTTTGACCAGTGGTTGACGGGCCGAAGGTTAGGCCAGATCGCGTGAGAGTTCATCTGATGTTGTTGCTTATTGAGGCCAACTTGCATTGCTAAACATTGGACGAAGCCACCTGTAGGGACACAGTATTGCAAGGATATAGGAAGAGCGCTATCACTGTCGATGGGTCTCTTTAGCAGCAGGCTGTGCGCCGCACCTCGGAGTATCATGAGTGCTGTAAGGTCCAGATGGGTAGAAATATCATGAGTGAACCTGTAAAGGTCGCGCCCTTTGAGTTTGGGCCCTTTTCCCCCTAGTTGCCCATCATAGGCATCGTCGTAGTAGCTCTGTTTGCCCAGCCACCGCCTGCACTACAGGTCGCGTCGCAAGTCGCGAAAAGGTCGCCTATGTGCCCCTTTGTCCCCCTTTGTACCTTTTATTCAAAACTCATTAAGGGCCAGCGCCGCGACTTACAGCGTCCTGCAGCCAGCGCCGGGCACTGAACAATTTATATAGCCGGGACAAAGTACAGATACATTGCTCAAACCAGGATGGCGGCTGTGCAACAAGGTGCGTGTATACCTGTAGCAGCCACACAGATAGCGCTTGGTGCTACTAAGTTGACCGGGTTACTAAGTTGACCGCTTTGGCTGTGGGCAGATACTGGCGCGGATGTTCGAATTGATGTAGCGCGTGAGTGTCGCAGTAGCTGCCAAGGTAGTGTGGGGCAAACCCGGTTGACCCAACTCACCCTGCGACATGACCTGCTTACAATGTGCAGTGAAGGACCCCGCCGCTAAGAGGTATGCTGGATCAAGCTGGTATGTACCAGCCCAGGGACAGACCAGGAGCCACCTCCCTCTTATCCCTGCAGCACCCTGTACGACAAGCTTGGCAGCGCTGAAGCTGTGGAGGCGTGTGTGAAAGTGTTTTACACAAAGCTGCTGGCAGACCCCGACTTGGTGCGGTTCTTTGAGGGCGTGAACATGAAGCTCCTGGCCTACAAGCAGGTGGGGGCTGCACCTGTCAGTGCAGCAGAGCCTGCTGGGAATGAGGACATATCTTTGTTTCACATCAACACCACCAACAGCCTGGTGTGGCTGCTTGGTATCGCTCACTAGCAACTAGGGCATAGAACTAGGCAAGCATGAGGCCTGGCTGGCGTGGAAGATCAGCCAACTACCACATACCGAGTCACAAAGCAGTAATAGGAGTGGCCCAGTTCTGGTCGTTGGGCAGGACTGGCTGGAGTTGTTTGCCTAGCGGTAACAATATCACAAAGATACTCTGGCCATTGCAACGGCATATGCGTGTGTGGCACAGCTTGCATGCATCAATCATGTTCATTTGCGCGTATTTCATTGCATGGCGTCCCATGCAAGCGATCCCGCTGGTGTCCCCTCGCCCTGCAGACCCAGTTCTTAGCGTTTGCGTTTGGTGGCCTGCCTTCCTGGCAAGGCAAGAGCATGTCAGCTGCGCACGCTCACCTGGTGCGGGACCAGGGCCTCAACCTGACCCACTTTGACAAGGTGGGCTGCCCAGGACCAGAACACTCAGGGCACCCCCACCACCCTGCACCCCACCACCACCCGTTGCCACCACTGAAGGTGTTGCTGTCCTCCACTGGCTACGTGTCGTGCTGCTGCTACAGTCTTTGCTCCTACTCCCATAACCTTACACCTGCCCCTGTTATTGTCCCTTTTATGTCTGCAGCAACTGCTCCTGCTGACCCACTGTCTTACCCACAAGCTGCCCTGCTGGCCTCACTCGCACCGCCCTTGCACTGCTGCACCCTAACTTACTGGTACCCCACCACAGCCCACCACTCTACCCCAACTGCCCCTGCTGTCATGCCCATGAAATGCAGGTGGCAGCTCACTTTGTGGCGACTATGACTGAGTTGGGGGTGGCGACAGAGCACATTGAGCAAGCCACCCAGGTGCTGCTGTCGGTGCGCCCTCAATTTGACCCGGTAGCCATCCTGGAGAATGAGGAGGCAGTAGAGGCAGAGGCAGCATGATGGCTGGGACTGCCAGCTTCACGGGGTTGGCCAGGATTTGAACCCAGGATCAGTGACTCCACTTCAGCCAGCTGCTGCTGCCCATCAGTGCCATGTCCAGCGTTTTTCAGTCCTCCTTTGCTTTATTTAGGGTCCCTTTTGGGCCATCATCACCACCATCATCATAACCATCGCCATCATCACCATCACCATCGTCGTCATCACCATCGTCATCATCAGCATGATCACGGCATTTGCCTGTCGGCATCATTGTGACACCCCGGTGCAGACTGAACACCGGACCATACCATGTGTGGCATTGTGTGTTAAGGATGTGTGTGCGTGTTGTTGGCATTGGTGAGACAGGCCACCGTCAACAGCCGCCATGAGCCGTCACGTGCGTTGTTGCACCATGTAGGGTGGCTGCAGCAATGCAGACTGCGGCTCACACAGCCACACCACTGGGGCGCATGGCAGGGGCTCGCCACACCTCATGGTTGAGATGGCAGCACAGCTACCAGGTCCAGTCCTGGGTCATCAGCATGATCATGTCCCCTTTAGCCATGACCACTTCAGAGCATGGGTGCAATGGTGTGGTTGCAGAGCACCTGGCAGCTGGTGTCGACAGCCCTGCACTGATGCTGCCTTCGTGTGGGTGTGCTGCAACTCAAGGGTTTAGTTGCGCCCCGTACCATACCATTCATGTCAAGCAAGGCCCACTGCCTGCTGTAGTGCCAGGAGCGCATGGTGTTTGCGTAGGTTACGGTTGCATGCTGTGTGGGGTGTGGTCAGGGTCGTGAGCTTGTGGACCCTGTGGCCGCACTCGAGCCTTCCAGAGCTCTTGCAGCAGGGTATGGATAGTTGGCTGCCGGGTACCCTCATGTAGCTATCAGTTCCAGGTCTAGTGTTGACTGAGGTGTGGCATTGGTAATGGTATATGATGTGGAAAGGGTTAAAAATGTATTACAGAAGTGTATGCAATGTGTGGCGCAGCCCCTTTCGCAGACCCTCCTGATAGTAACAATTCAACAGATTGAGGAGCATTGCATGTAAAAAACTGTGGCGGCAAGGAAGAGGGTATGTCTCACCCAGTTTGGCCGACTTTGGATTGGGTATGTGTCTTTACACCTTGGCAACTAGGCTGGAACTAAGCCCGACGTTGTCTATGCTGGTGGGCACGTCCTCACAACACGCCCTCGCCACCATGACCATACTTGTACTCCGCTTTATTCTGACGCCGCGGTACCGATCTGCAGTCCCCTATCGCACGTGTTGGAGTAAGCGAAGCGCGCGCACTACCTGGTTACAATTGCTTTGGTAAGCGCACAGTGATGACGATGATGGTGAGCAAAGGGAAGGAGCGGGGTAGGAAGATGCGAGGAGTGACAACGGAGTGACATCGCCGCAACACCGTGTCCCTGCCAGCCTGTCTGCTGAGATGCTAAGCAGCTTGAGTGCTGACTGACAGCGTCAGCGGTGCAACCCATCAGCTCCAAACACCAAACACAACAAACCAAACACAAACATCTACAAACGGAAAACATGCCACGTCGTAATGTGTGCATGCGGCGCGATACGGTTTTACCAAATCCTAATGGGCCCCAAACAGGTTTGCCTATAGCCACAGTTATGTCAGAGCTGAGCCACTACTGCCACCCTCTCATGGCCTGCACAAGTCATGCCCTCCGCAGCCAAGCCACCTGGCAGCTGACGGCTTGAACAGTGCCACTGCGGCACCCGCCCGTCGCCCAAGCCTAGACCAGCCGTGCTCCACCACGACTGCTAGCTCCTGTGCCCTGCCCTTGCCTAACTCTCCTCGCCCTAACGCGGCCCACCCTCATCCCTGATTCCACTCCGACTTGCCATGCTGCTGCCCACCCCTAGCCTCAAGCCCACCCCTGAATTGCTGCTGCAGCCAAGGCATCCAAGGAAGGCCGCTCACTGCCAGAGGGCCCGCCTCGCCCCTCAGCCGCCAACCCCCTGTGCACCCACCCTCTGCACCCAGGACCACCCTGCTCCCCTGCCTTGCTGCTGACAAGGGCCCCACCTGCTGCTCACCCTTGCTAGCCCCCCTGCTGCTCCCCCTGCTGCCTCCCTGCTGCTCCACCTGCTGCTCCCCCTGCAGCAGGGTGGCCTCAGGGGTTGACCCTGTGGGGCTGCCAGTCATCCTCCACGCTGTAGGTCACGCGCTCGTTCTTGAACAGCTGCAGGTAGTCCACCTACACATGGCCCAGGAGCACAGCCTGGCTTGCCTCTGGGCTAGCCTGACTCTTGGCCCCGCATGACTGTAAGCCCAGGCAGGCGTGGCTCAGCACCATGACTAGACAGCCTCTAGCCATGACTAGACTAGACCTGCCTAGACTAGACCTGCCTAGACCTGCCTCTAGCCATGACTAGAAGCCTGGCTGAGCCTCCCTGACCCCTCCTCGGCCCCTCAGCTCCTCAGCCAGCGGTGAGTCATGGGGCCATGGGGGCAAGCTGGGCAGGCAGGGAGGCCCCTGCTAGGGAGTCCCTGCCTGCATGCCCAGGCCCCCTGGGTGCCACTGCCACACCTCATCTGACCCACCACCCCACATTCCCCCGTGCCTTCCCTTGCCTTGTGGACATGCAGACAGACACCCCTCCCCTCCTGTGACACCCACAGCTACACTTGTCACACTGGGCACGTAACTTGAAATCTTGATATCTTGGCTGTTGTGCCGGGCCCCTGCCCCCTCCTAAGTACCCCTCCCCTTGCCCTGCTCCACCCGGCAAGGACACCTCCAGATGAGAGCACAACCCAACAGTCAAGCACCTCACAGAGCCTCTTTTGTCATCGACAGTGGCAGTGGGCACAAGCAGCAGTAGGGGCAGCACCACCGACATGGTACAACAACACTGCTCACAGTGGCAACCAATGGGCATGGGCAGCACCTTGTGCACGTGCAGGATGAGCAGCCCAAAGGCCGGCGACGGTTCTTCGCCCTCTCCCGGGACTTCAGGCGAAAATACGGCGGGGTCGGGGTCGCGCGGCAGGCCCGGTTGCGGCCATCCGAATTGCGTCCGGGCACCCGGCGACAACGCGTTCCAAGCCGCCTGACGGGCAGCTGCCATCGCGGGCTGCGGGTGTTCCGCGCCGACTACTTGGAGATTCCCCGACAGCCGGAACTGCTCCCTGCACCGCACTCACGCCCTCGTCAGCAGCTACAGCAACCGCACCGGCGGCAAGAAAGGAACGAAAACAAAATATAAACTAATAAACAAGAAAATAGAAATAAATACAGCGGAGGCGGTTGCCGCCATGGCCGGGAGCAGGGTCAGCACCCCCCTCAGAGCGAATGGAGAAGCAGCTGATGCAGCAGGCAGGCAGCTGTGGGACTAGAGGGAGAAGGAGGGTCAGGGTCAGGAAGGTACAACGGCAGGAGGCGGCTCCAGCCAAAGCCAGCCAGGTGCAGGCTTGGGCTGGGTGGGAGCTATGGGAGAGGTGCGGGAAAGGGCGGGGAGCATGGGATGGGGCAGGAGGGATGGCAGGGGCGGAGGCAGCGATGGGGGAGGCTCAAGGGGTGGCCCAGGAGTGTGGCCCAGGGGAGGTGGCGAGTGGGGGTTGGCCCGGCCCTGTGGAGGTCACCTGGTTTGAGGCAGGTACCAGGCCACCTCCGCAGCAGGGTTGGCTGACAGCTCTGCCACCTGCGCAACAAGCAGGATGCGCCATCAACACCAGCGGCAGCACCACCACTAACACCAACACCGGCATTGCTCCAGTCTACATGCGCATGCACTTCAATGATCACATTCCATGCTTGCCTGATGTGGGCGCCATGCCATATGCGGTGCCATGCGGTGCCATGCGGTGCCATGCCTGCCAACACGGACATGTGCTTGTCCAGCGATAGCAGGGCACAACGCAAACAGCCAGAGTGGGCTGTTGGAGGAAGAGGCACTAGAACGCACCGATGCAGAGAGGGCCCTGCCAAAGAGCAGGAGCAAGAAGCTGCCTCACTCACAGCAGGAGCAGCAGCCACCCTGGCTCAGCAGCAGCCGCTGCTGCTGGCACTGGGCTGAGCTGAGCTGCCTTTGCCTGCGTGTTGACACCCTGGACCGCACAAAGTGGCACGGGTCGCCAGCCTGTCCAGCCTACAGTGGCGTGGGCACTGCGCTCCCTGTCCCTGTTCCAACCGCCACAACCTGGACAGCCTGCCCAGCTGCAACAAGCAGTGCCAGCCTAGCCTGGACAGGGCTGCACCTTGTTGCTGCGCAGGTCCGTGATGAAGGTGAGGTCGCTGCTCTCCTTCAGAAAGCCCCTGTGCGGACAGGCATGCAAGCTGCACGGTTAGGCAGTGCTGGGCGGCTAGCCAGCCAGCCAGCAAGCCAGCCAGCCAGCCAGCCAGCCAGCCAGCCAGCCAGCCAGCCAGCCAGCCAGCCAGCCAGCCAGCCAGCCAGCGAGCCAGCCAGCCAGCCACCGCCTATGTTTTCTGTCTTTTTCGTCGTACCTGAACACAACTGTCCTGTTGGCTGGTCGCCCGTCCGGCCTAATGGTAGCGAGCTGGACGTACCGCGCGTACCTGCACGAAGAAGCGTAGCGAGGAGTTAAGCGCAGCAGTGGCCACATCCACGGGCGGAGCACCAGCGCCACTCACGCCAGGCTCTTGTTCGCCTTCACTGACTTCTCGATGATGCTTAACCAGGGCGGCATGTCGGCCATCGCCGTGCCCGGACGCCTCGGCACTCCATACAGTACGTTCCATGGAAATTTCACACCTTTCCACACGCTCTTTCACAACCCGTAGGATCAGCAATGCACTGTGCTGTAGTGGATGGAAGGGGCCAGTAAGATGCAAACATCGTTCATGCACATGTCTGCGTACTAAAACTCGCCGCGGCTCCTCGGATAGCTACAGACCTTAGTTACGAGGGCGTTTATGTTGCATAATTAGTTGCATCCGTCCTGACGCATTACAAAGCTCTAGTGCGAGGCAAATGCGCAAGAGCGACATAGATAATCCCCTGCGGCACGTGAGTAGGCATCGACATCAGCACGGTAGCATTTGCATCGGCATGTCCCAGAACTGAAGCCGCAGCGGACACAGCCAGCGTCAGCCTGCTATGCACTTCTTCTTGTGGACCCTCCTGTACCTGGCGGGCTTTTACATCTTTTGCTCCGGCTTCCTCACCAGCCGCCAGCAGCTGCCGCAGACCAGCCCCTGCCGCACCGCCACCAACATCACTGCCACTGCCTGGCAACCTCACGCAGCCCAGGCCGACCACAGCCACAGTGCACGGCCGACATGCCCAGACCAGCATGACCCCCCCCAGCAGCAGCAGCCCCCACACAGGACAGCCCAGCTGCAACGGGACAGGTCATGCAGCGCAGCTCAGGGGGGGGGGGGTCCACCAGCCCCCCTGGCCACCTGCTGACCCAGACGGCCCACAGCCTGATGGGCAGCAGCAGCAGCCGCCCCCCCTGGCTGGGCCTGAGGCCTGCCTGTCGTGCCCAGCCTTTGACAAGGTGGTGGTGGTGGTGGTGGATGCGCTGCGGGAGGACATGCTGTTCACGCGGCGCAGCGCACCGCAGCACAACCTCAGCATGCCGGGGCTGCAGCGGGTGCTGCATGACGCGGTGAGAAGGCGGACAGGTAGGGGGGGGAGGGGGGAGGGGGGGAGGGCAGGGCAAGAGCAAAGGGGGGAAAGGCAGGGGGGGGGGGGGGCAGGGGGGGGAGGGGGCAGGGGGGGGAGGGCAAGGGTGAGAGTGTAGCGGTGGGTGCGCAGGGAGGAAGTGGGCAGGGAGGGGGGAGGCAGGGGAGAAATAACAGAATTTTGGGCGCAGGGGAGGGTGAGGGAGCGCAGGGTTTCAGGGGGCAGGGCGGAGCGGGGGGCAGGCAGGGCGGTTGAGTGCAGCTGGTGCTGTTGCCAGCCTCTTGGTCTCGAGGCTGCTGCTGCGCAACCCCCTCCCCCCCTCCCCCCCCCCTCCCCCCATGGTTCCCTCGCCCCTACCTCTCCTGGGCCCCCAACGCCAGGGCCCCCCCCTTGGGCCCCCCCCCCTGGGCCCCCCCCCCTGAGGTCCCTGAGGTCCTCCCTTCAGCCCCCCTAAGGGCCCCCCTGCTGCCCTGCCCTGGCTCAGGGGCCTGCGGGGCTGGCGGCGCGCTTTGTGGCCGACGCCCCCACCATCACGATGAGCCGCCTGAAGACCTTGTTCACGGTGGGGGGGAAGAGGGCCAGGCAGTAGCCTCGGCAGGGGGGGCAGGGGGTCAGGGGGGGCAGGGGGGGCAGGGGGGGCAGGGGGGGCAGGGACGAGTGAGCGCCAGTCAACCAGCCTGGGGGGGGGACTAAGGGGCTAAGGGGGACTAAGGGGCCTAAGGGGCTGAATGCAGGCCAGGTGGCCGCCCCGCTGTGATGTCTGCCTGCAGCCCACTTCCCCTGCTCCAGCTCCTTTCATTGCCTTTCATTTCATTGCCTTTCATTTCATTGCCTTTCATTTCATTGCCTTTCATTTCATTTCACTTCATTCTACTTTAATTCATTTCATTTCATTTCATTTCCCTCCAGTGGGGCTTCGCTGCTTTGCCACCTCTTGCCTGCTGGCCTGCCACTTCGTGCCCCACCCACCCCCCGTGAACGCCCCTATGCCCTGCACCGCCATGGCCGCCCTCGCGCGTGTTTTGCAGCAGCGCTGACACTGCAGGGCAGGGCAGCGCTGGCGGCGACGACAAGCAGTCATTGCTGGCCACTGACACACGGCTGGCTCCTTGCAAGCCTGCATCTCATCATTCTGACAGACGCTGATTGTGACGGCCACGGTGAAAACGCCTTGCCACGGCTGGTGAAAACGGCCACTGCTCCTGCTCCTTTCTGCCCCACTGCCCTTAAGCCAGCTCACCTCGCGCTCATGACAGCCGACATGACGATGATGGCAGTGGTGACTCATGACTCATGACAGGCGATGACGGTGATAGTGACTGTAGCTGTGTGGGAAGCGACCTAGTGGCTAGGGCTGCCAGGCGGCTGGCTGGCTCCTGCTCATGGCTGGCTTCAGTCTGCGCCCCACCGCCGCTGCTCATCCCGGCCCGCCTGCTTGCCTGCCGGCGTGCTGCCCACCACTGCCCAGGGGGGTCTGCCCACCTTCCTGGACGTTGGCCAGGCATTCAGTGCCGCCCGGCTGGAGGAGGACAGCTGGCTGCACCAGGCTGCAGCTCACGGCTGGCGCATGGTGCGGCCTGGCAGCATGGACAGGGCAGCAGCGGGGCGGCGGGGCAGGGCAGGGTGCAGCGGGAGAGGCAGTGGGGGCGTGGGCCGGCTTGCGGGACTCGGGATCTAGGTGCGCCTCACCCTTGCCTGGCCCTGCCCCTGCACTTCCCCTCCCACCCTCGGGGCAATCCACGTCATCAGCCTGCCCCCACCCCTTGCCCCCCACCCGTCACCCTTCTCTCCTTCTCCCCCTGACTCGACCTGGCCTTGGCCTGCCGCCCTCACCGCCTCCCCCACCCTGGCCAGGTGTTTGCTGGAGACGACACCTGGCTTCAGCTGCTGCCACCAGCCCTGTTCAGCCAGGCGCTGCCGCTGCCCTCCCTCAACATCCATGACCTGCACACAGTAGATGATGGCGTGTGGCAGGTCAGCCACCCCCTCCCTCCCTCCCTCCCTCCTTCCCCACCTCTATGCCTACTGCCCTCCCCTCACCTTCTCCCTAGCTGCTCAAGTGTGACCTGTTGGGTCTGATCTGTGGGGTGTGACCCATGCGTGCAATGATTTGTCTGTGTGCCTGTTGCGAAGCCTATAAATTTTGGCATGAAACCAGCCATGGAACACTGTTCTAAAAGTGCATGTCTCACACAACAACATCACTCAGTCCATGCTACTGGCCACCTAACCCTAGCTAACATGTGGATGACCACCACCCTCACAACAGACCATTAGGGGGTGCATACAACCCTAACCCATGCTCCCTTCTGTGCCTGTCATTCAGTACTATGTTGCTCAGCTCAGCTCAGCTCAGCTCAGCTCAGCTCACTGACTTTAACCACCTTAACCACCTGTCATCAACCTAGGTAAGACCACAGTGTGACCTTGGTGTGACCTTAGAGTGACAGAAACGTTAGATGTGTGTGACCTGGGCGGTGTGTTGCCGCGCCCCCCGGTGCAGGCGCTGCAGCAGCATCTTTCTGCCCCCTGGTCCTGGGACCTGCTGGCTGTGCACTACCTGGGTGTGGACCATGCGGGGCACAGCCACGGCGTCAACTCCCCGGCCATGGCCCTCAAGCTGCAGCAGCTGGACCGCCAGGTGGAGCAGGTGGCAGGTGGGGGGCTGCATGTGCCTGGCTGCATGAGGGCAGGGCACCCTCACCTGCACGACAGGGCGAAGCATGACCACCAGGAGAGGGAGATGAGGTGTGACCCTAGGTGTGACGAGTGTTTTATTACTTCTTTCACCTAGTGCCCCTCCCTGCCCCTCCCTGGCCTTTGCACACCGCCCTGTGGCTGCAGAGCAGCTGGTGGCCCAGGCCGCTCCGGGCCAGCCCTTCTCCCGCACCCTGCTGCTGCTGCTGAGTGACCACGGTCAGACCCTGGGCGGGGACCATGGCGGCAGCTCCTCCCCAGAGGTCAACGCTGTCCTGGCAGCCGTCAGCATTCCCAAGTGGTGGCGCCAGCGGCAGGCGCGGGGGGCGGAGCAGCGGCCAGCAGGAGCGGCGGCTGATGCACCTCCTCTCACCGCCACGCCGCTGCCTCACCCCAACCACCAACCGCAGCCAACTGACACAGCCACTGGACCTGGCACTTCCCCATGCAACATGTCGATGGTGTGTGGCCTGTGCGATGCATGGGCTGGTGACGAGAGTGATGTGATGTGTAACCCAATGTGTGATGAGCGTGAGGTGGGAGGCAAGAAGTGTGACCCAGGCAATGGGTGGGCGTGTGAGGCAGGGGGGGGCGGCTGCCGCATGGTTGTGCAGCAGCTAGATTTTGCGGCTAGCCTCAGCGCGCTGCTTGACCTGCCCCTGCCCTTCAGCAACATAGGCCAGGTGGACGACAGGCTGTGGCTCACGCTGTGGGAGGCCCCGCCCCCCTGCAGCAGCGGCACTGGTCCCCCACTACCCCCCACCACCCACCGCCTGGGCTGCAGCAGCAAGTGCGCCACCAACACCAGTGCACCATGTCAAAGGGAGGGGAGCGGCTGTGTGAGGAGGGGCAGCAGCAGCAGCAGCAGCAGCAGCAGCAGCAGCAGCAGCAGCAGCAGCTACCTGGCAGCCTTGTCAGCCAACGCCCGTCAGGTGCACTCCTACCTGCAGGCCTACTCTGAGCGTGCCCGCCTGCCGCCCCGCCTGCTGAGGCACTGCAAGGACCTGTATGCCGCGGCCACTGCCACCCCGCCTGCCGCCCCCCAGCCCCCCTCCCCAGGCCCCCCCACAGGCAGTACCCCCGGCAGCCTCCCAGGCCGCACCAGCAGCCCCTGCACAGCTGCTGGCTCCAGCTCCCCCCCTCCCTCCCAGGCTGCTGGCTCCCCTTTTACCTGGGCCGCCACAGGCAGCTGTGGTGCCGGTGAGCAGGTGCAGGCATTGAAGGCCTTCATGGCGGCGGCCGCCAGCCTGGCTCGAGCTCAGTTTTGCGGGTTCCACCTGCCCGCCATGGCTGCTGGCGTGGGCCTGCTGACCCTGGCTTTGCTGGGGCTGGTCAGTGGTGCCTGGGGCGCTGCAGTGGGGCAGGGGGAGGGGCAGGGGCAGGGGCAGGGGCAGGGGCAGGGGCAGGGGCAGGGGCAGGGGCAGGGGCAGGGGCAGGGGCAGGGGCAGGGGCAGGGGCAGGGGCAGGGAGTGCAGGCTGGTGCTGGGTCCACGGATTGCAGGGCAGGGGAGCCAGGGGCCGCACTCCAATCTTGCACCGTACATAACAAGGTCCCTGGGTCCAGGTCCAGGTCAGCAGATGAGGGGGTGGGGCCAGCTGCTGGGTCATGTGTTCAGACAGCAACAGAGGGAGAGGGGGGTGGCGGCAGCAGCCAGGGTGGCTAGGGCCGCAGGGGTCAGGGGAGGTGAGGACCCGACCCCTGTAAGGGACCCAGTGAGGGGGTGCCCAGCCGCTCGTCCTCCACAATCAGCCTCCAGCTGGCGGCTGTGTGCCCAGGCCACCGCTGTGGCAGTACCCAGGCTGCGCCTCAGCCGGGCTGGGGCTGCATGCCTGGCCTGGGTTCTGTTGGTGAGTGTGTGTCAGGCGGTGTCCCTGTTTGGCCTCAGCTGGATGATGGGGGAGGGGGTGGCGCTGTGTGGCGGCCTGGCCCTGCAGCTGATGGGGCTGAGCCTCACTGCTGTGCTCTTGGACAGTGAAGCAAGAGGAGGCGGGGGTGGCGTGCTGCTGGCACACAATGGGAAGCGGCAGGAGCAGCAGCAGCAGCAGCGTGAGGAGAAGCACGAGGAGCAGCAGCAGCAGGAGGAGCAGCAGGAGGAGGAGCAGGAGGAGCAGCAGCAGCAGGAGGAGAAGCAGCAGCAGCAGCAGCAGCAGCAGCAGCAGCAGCAGCAGGAGGAGAAGCAGGAGGAGCAGCAGCAGCAGCAGCAGCAGGAGGAGCAGCAGGAGGAGGAGGAGGAGCAGGGGCAGGAGCAGGAATTGCAGCTTGTGAAGCAGCACGGCATGGCACACAGGCAGCTGCAGGGGTGGGATAGGGAGCAGCAGCTACAGCAGCAGCAGGCACCGCAGTCAAGCAGGCAGGCTCCCTCACCCACAGGCCAGCCCAGGTTGACCTGCCAGGTGCTATGCTGGCTGCTGCTGGCCGCTGCCTGCCTCGTGGCCCTGCTGCAAGTCGGGTTGATCAACCGGTCAGGTGCCGACCCTCATGACAAGCGGCAGGTGGCGGGTGGGGGGGCCAACCTGCACGACCTGCTGGGTCTGCCCCCCCTCAGCCCCCCTGACCCCTCACCCGCCCACCCACCAGACTGCCCGCAGCCGGACCCCTGGGCTGGGGATGCAGGCGGCGGGCAGGGGCGGGCTGGGGTCACCACCTGGATGCAAGTGCTGCCCAGCCTAGTCATGGCAGGCTGGCTGGCAAGGGCTGCCTGGCTGTCCTTCTTCATGGCTAAGGGGAAGCCGGGGGGTAGGCCCCGCGCAAGGGTGTCCTTGATGGCTGGGAAGAGCCCCGCGGGCAGGGCAGGGCCGGCCGCCAGTGATCTATACCAGGACAGGCTGGTGGCAGGAGGGCATGCACCGCCAGCAGCAGCCCTGCATTGGGCGGGGAGGGCAGTGCCCTGGCTGGCTGTCTTGCAGTGGCTGCTGGTCGCGGCCTGGTGGGCTGCCCTGGGAGTGCCGTGTGGGGCCGACGCCACACCGGCTTCCTTGCTCCTGGGTGGGAATGGGTCCGCCGCACTCGCAGCCACGCGACCGCTCTTGCTGCTGCACACGCCGCTGCGCCTTCTGCTGCCCCGTCTTGTCTACCTCATGGCGATACTTCCGCTGGCGCTGCGTTGTGCGGAGGCCTGCCTGTCAGCCGCTCTGCGCGGCGTTGGACGAGTGAGGCTGCTGTCGGACGATGCGGACCTCACGCAGACATTACAACGCCGCCGCCTCACCGCACGCGAGGAAACCAGCGTCGGTTGTATGGTCGTCTGCCTAGGAAGGGCGCCGCTGGCGCTGGTGTTGGGCCGAAGGGGGCCAGGATCCCAGGTGGGTCGGATACCTGATGCACCATGCTGGGCGCTCCCTGCTTGCCGGGCTGCGCGTCACTTGCCTCGCGTGTCCCTTCCTCTCTTCCTCCCTCACTCCCTCCCTCCCTCCTTCCCTCCATCATACCCCCCCCCTACTTCCCGCGTATGTCGCTAGTCGCCACCCCTCACTCAGTGCCACACCTTGTCTTCCGTCCTCCGTGGTGAGTGCTCATGTGCGGCGCTGCGACGCAGTTGGCTTTCTCTCTGCTCACGACCGGCGTGCTGCACCTCGTCCAGCTCCTGCAACGTGCTCTCGATGGCCCACCGTCCTGCAACAATTGTGTTGAGAACTCCAGATGTAAATCGGTTTACCCGCCTCACGCGCACAGCCTGTCACCTGGGCAAGCTGTCGCTGCGGTGTGCGGCGGCCTAACGGTACGCACGCTGGCCTGTGCGGCCTTTTTCACGAGCGGCCACTTCGCGGAGTTTACGGGCCTGCAGTACGGGGCCCCTTTTGTTGGCTTCGACGACATGAACTGGTACGCGTCTTTCACGTCAGCAACCGCCGAGCGACAGCTGCACCAATCGATGCACACTGCTCTGATGCATCTGCAGGTGGGCCAGTCCTGTGTTGATGTCTTTGAACACGCTGGGCCCTACGGCCTTGAGTTTGTTGGAGGCCGCCACCGCATTGCCCCCGCTTCTTGACCGCAAAGGGACGCCTCACTGCCAGCGAATCGTGACCCAACGTTGTCTGCGGCAGCTCGTTGCGCGGACCGCGCTGTCGGCCCAAGCGGCGGTCACTCTATGCGTGGCGTTGTGTGCTGCAATACTGCGTGATCACATCGTGGTGTGGGCGATCATCGCTCCTCGCGTGGTATTTGAGGCATGTTTTGCAGCAGTAGGAGCAACCATCGCGGTATGGTCCTATATTGGGTAAATGCTTGCATGATGCGAGAAGCCTACCCTCGCCTGAGAGTGGGCTGGCTCCTGCTTCATCCGTTCGCAGAGGCTTGATAGCTTAATAAGTAGCTGGTTTCACCCTAGCCTGCGCACTCATTCGAATTCCGTGGTTAGCCAGTGCTATGGGGCTGGGAGCTAGGATAGAGAGGTATAGGTAGGAAGCGACCGCCAACCTAGAAGTACGATTTTTCTAGCCTAGAATTCGATTGGCGTACCCTAGGTATAGGGTTGTAGTTAAGTGTACAGGCTGGCGTGTTTGACATGTTCATTACACCTACAAGTATGGTGCACTGCGACGGTAAATGCGTAATACGGGATACCTCGCAGTTTCGGAGGTCCATTCAACTTCAAAAGTCGCTACATGCAGGTGCAAGATTATCTGATGCAAGCATCGAGGCCAATTTCCTAAGTGCAGGCTATATGGCTGCCGGCTGCTCAGCAAGCAGCAAGGGTCATCATCGCAGGGTTTGCAAGCATATATGTGTGCAGTATCTGCCCTAACTCGTTTAGGCAAGGTCCTGCTCCTCGCTTACTGCTGGCAGACTGCAGTGTGCGCCACTTCGCCACCTCATACATACAGCGCGGTGGACTCCACGGAGATTCTGCGTGAGACAACCGCATCTCACCCCAACCTCAGCACAGCCGCCCTATCAGGCAGCTTTGCGCAAGCTTGTATGTCATTGTACTGCAGGGTTCCACGCTGGTCCACGCAGCCTGGTTCACACAGCCTGGTTTAGGCTGGTGTACCCGCTTTCACAATCTCTACCAATCTTTAGCGTAGCTGGGGAGGTCTTCGCTCTGAGGCGCTGGGGGCCCCCAAGACATTTGGAGCAGCAGGTGGGCGACAGGCTAGGCATCTGTGCGGCTGCAAAACTTCATGAACACATAGTACTGCCACGGTTGCGCAGGTTGAGACCACTTCCCTGTACGTCTGCGCAGTGCGCAGTGCGCAATGCGCTCTCCTTCCAACACTCAACCTGGAAGTGGGCTGGCACTTCCTTGTTTGGTCAGCAGAGGCCTGGTACTTTGATGGCGAGCGGGTGTTACCCCAGGATGTGCCCTCGCTTGCCGTCAGCGATGTGCCAGTGCATGACGACTTTGGTGCAAGCGCGGCCGTGGCCGAAGCATACGTAGCAGTAGTCAGCTCTGCCCTGCAGCCCTCCCAGGCAGCACTATATTATCAATCTGGCCCCTTTGCATGCAGCCCAGCCGGCCCCAGCTCAGTTAGCCCAGAAATGCACGCATTATCAGAGTTGTGCGCTGCTTCTGTGCTGCTAGCATCTTGGATGCACAGCACCGCCGACAGTCACCAAAGAGGGTGGGGCGTGGAACGGGGTAGTGTAATCCATCAGCCCGCTCTGCTGCGCACTGGACGTCACCTCTTGGGCTTTGACACGCACTGCCACAGCCCCACCTCCATGCTGGGCCTCATCGTTGCCACGGTGACGCTGTCAGCCATTAGCATCTTCCTCCTGGTCAAGGTAAGACTAGTTTGCCACAAAAGGTATAGCTCCTTCCCTCATGTCCTCCTCACCTCCTACCGTGGCAGGATGCTAGTAGCAGCCTGCACTGCAGCATCATCATTGCAATACCACCATGACAACCAGCTGCATACAGCGGCCCCGACCTTATGACACGTGTTGGGGAGGTCTCCACCTTGCTCTCATGCTGCCTGGACCTTACCGCCCCGCAATCCTCGTCCATTGCCATAGCCCGCAAGCCTCAGCCTCCACCCCACCAAGTGCTCTGACCCCAGGTGGTGCTGCTCCAGCGCAAGGTGCGCCGCTCCTCCCTGGCCATCCTGCGCTTGCTCGGCAGCCAGCTGGGCGAAGGCCTGGAAGCGGGAGATGCCCAGGCACTCAACTCCTTCACTCAAGGTGCGCAATGCGATGAAGGCGACCAGCAGGGTGGGGAGATGGTCAGCAGGGAAGGGGGTGGGCCAGGAGCGGGGTCGCTGTCAATAGCACTGTGACCCCAATTCATGAGGGAGGTACTAACCCTAACCCGAGATACTAACCCTAATCCTAACCCTAACCCAACGCATCAGGATGTCGAATGCTTTGGTGGGTGGTGGTGTGCTGAGCTCTAAGGAGCAACCAATCAGCAGCCAGGTGGGTGAGTGGATCCTCCTGGTGCCAGGGTAGTTATCTAACCCCAACCCTAACCACCTACCCATCCCACTGCACTACACCACACCGCACCACACCACATGGTCACTCTGCACTACACTGCACTATGTTGCAGACACGCTCGTCAAGTTCATGGCAGGCGCGGCGGCTGCTCCACACCAGGTGGCCCCTCCTGCGCACCCCAAACATTTGGTGCACACCCATTGTGGTGCCAACGGCTCAAACCTTGGTGCTGGCCACAGCACCCAGCTGGCCATCCAGACGCCGCACTCCGCCAGCCCTGCCATGGCCACCTATGGCTCAGCCCCCTCACCCATGGCCCCGCTGCAGCTGGAAGGGCCTGGTCCAGTGGGCCCCTCCACTGCACCCCCTCAATATTCTAGCAGCTACCTGATGCCACTGGAGATACAAACAGGGGCACTGGCAGGCAGCACTGCCTTCAACACCTCCCCTGCTCCAGCCTCCGACGTGCCAAACCAGGCAATGAGCTTGTGGGGGCCAGCAGCTGCCTCAGTCCCGTCATTTTCCCTGGCATCGCCCACCTATAGCCCGCCATCGCTGCCACTGGCTCATCAGGCTCAGCAAGCCCAGCTGCTGCGCCTTCAGCTACAGGCAATGCTGAAGCAGCAGCAGCAGCAGCAGGTCGTGCCACTTTTCCTCAGCAGCCCTATTTCTGGCCACATGAGTCATGAGGACCTGATGGCCATGGCTGGCAGGCAGGGGCGCATACCTGCAACAACAGCGCCAAACCCGCTGTTAGGGGCTGCCCCTTCTCATTGCCAAGTGGAGCCGCCTGACATGGTGGCAGGGATTGGGGGCCCACTCAGACAGCTGCAAGAGCCTCACAGCAGGTTCTGGCACTCGGACTCTGCCAAACCTGGGATGGCCCAGCCCCCTACCCTGAAGCAGCTGCTTCGCCAGCATGCTGAGCAGCCACAGTCGGTTGACCCCAGACCGCAGCCATATACATGGGTTGAACTCCCATTGCTGCCGCCGCCTGCAGCACCAGCAGAAAGCCAACCCCAGCCAGCAAACTCGACAATGCTGCAGCTCCACCTACATGCCCAGCAGCTGGCGCGCACACAGCATAGTCCAGCCTCACCACTGGCAGCTGTAAAGCCCAGCAGCCCCACACCTGACTACCCTCATGGGCCAGCCCCCCCCTTCCCTCCGATGCACCATGATACCCTGCCCCAAGACAAGGCTGAGATGGTTGCACAGCCATGGCCAGGCTACCAGGCAGGGGTTCACGACGGGCAGGGAGGACAGCTGCCCCCCTTAAGCCTTCAGCATGGGCAGGGAAGAGCGCAGGGGGGTGGCAACACCACCTCATCCCCCAGCTTTGCACAAGGACCAGTGCAGGGGCCGGCGCTGTCAGGCTACACAACTACAAGCCAATTCAACGCAGGGGCTGAGAAGGCAGCAGCAATGCAGGCTGAGGCTGTTGAGAGCAGGCCTGGGTCATCTGCATCCAGCCTGACCCTGCAAGTGCCCAAGGAGCAGGAGGGGCGGACTGCGCTGCTGCCCTGCTGGGCGAGTCCTGCCAGCTCAGGCTGGAGTCCTGCAACCTCACCCTTTGCCGCCATGGGCTGGGGTCACATGGATTCTGATGACCTGAGCAGCAAGGGCTCTGGCGCAGCAGCAGGCATCAGCCAGAGCAGCAGCTGCCGCCAGGAGCCTGACCTGCCCGCGGTGGCAGGTGCTGGACTGCCTCACAGCCTGAGTGTGAGGAGCAGCAGCAGGGTAGGTAACCAGGCCAGTGCAGAAATTGCTGGGTCGAGCAGCCATGCCAGCACCTTCAGTTCCGCCAGCCATGCCAGCAGTAGCTGCAACAGCATGAGGCATGACTGCAGCACAGCCAGTGTGTCGTTCAGTGGGCCACGGCACAAAACCAAGCGGGGTTGGGTGCTTGAATCGCTGCTTGAGACCATCCACCCGGACGCAGCTTCGGCCCCATCACAAGACACATCAGGGAAGAGCCTCGACACTGGGCAACCAGAGGAGGGCCATTCAGCCTCCGTCTTACTGTTTTTCCCGCTAGGCACCCGCCCGGCCTCCCCATCTCCCAGTATTGCCTGCAACACACACCCCAGCCTCCCGCCCAGTCAGCAGCCCGCCCCAGCCTCCCCTGACCCGCCAGCCACATCCCAGGCAGGGCTGCTAGAGCTGATGCAGCTGCCGCCTTCCTCCCACCCCGATGCCAAGAAGGGCATTCACTGCCTCAATGCTCCTACCACCTGCCCTGGCCCACCTGTAGGCACAAGCCTGGCTGACCAGCCGCGCCACTACACCCCCCTTGCAGCTGGCTCCTGCGGCAGCTCTGATCCACCCCTCAGCAAACCTGACGCAGGAGCAGCAGCAGCAGCAGGGGAGAAAGAAGAGCTGAGCTTCCAGGATGTCTGGGCAGTTGTAGTGGAAGCTGGCAGCAAGCAAGCAGGTCAGGGAACAGCCCCTGCAAAACTGGCTAAGTCCCCGACCTCCTCACCTGCGCCTGCCCAGTTGGAGCACCCTGTCCCGACCCCACTGCCTCCCACCCCCGACTCTGGCAAAGCAGCTGGGCAAGCACGCTACAGGGCAGCAGTGCTGGTGGGCCCGCCAGGCGTAGTATCCGCCCCGCGCCCCCGGCCTCCAATCCTGCAAGTGCCTATGGTTGGGGCGGCCCTCCCCTCCCAGCCCCGCCCCTCCAGCCCACTGACCCCCACCTCCCCAGTACCAAGCGCTGCCATCACCCAGTCATGCCTCCGTGCAACAGGAAGCCAGGGCGCCAACGTCCCTTCACGGACCATTAGCCTGGTTCACTCGAACTCCTGCCACAACAACAGCAGCCCCTCACTCGTTGGGGGCCCCCTGCCCTTTCACTCCAGCCAGGCTCAGGGGCTCAGCTCCTCCCCGCCGACCAGCAGGCAGGACAGCACCTGGCTGCAAGCCTCAGATGGTCAGCCGCAACAGGCCTGGCTGCCCTCCTCATCTGGTCGGAAGGTGGCTTTTAATGTTGCCAATGATCATGAGTCACAGGACATGAGCCAGGCCCCTGGGCACGGCCACACACAGGAGGAGCACCAGGCACCTCTTGGGGCTCCTGGGATGATTGATGCTGCTGCCGTGGGAACAGAGGCTTGCCAGCAGGTGAGTGACCCATGCAGCCACACCTCTTGCTTTGCATCACCTGCATGACCTGTATGCAAGGCTGCACAAGGCTTACACTCCCAGGGGTTGAGCGCTGTTCCTGTTTGTGATCCCACAAGTCTTGTTAGGCTTCTCAAAAGTCCTCTGCCCATGCATGTCCCCACAGACTCAAACACATGCAATCAGTGGATGTCTGGCTGCAGGGCAAGCTCAGTCCCGTGTTTATTCGCGCGAGAAGCATGGTGGACTCCACATCTACCGACACCTCCCTCTGGCAATCGACTGATCTTAACGGTACGCTTGCCTTTCAAGACATCCTTGCACCAGCATTGACGCCAGAGAGTCTCTCATAACTGGGTACCGTGACACTTGGCAAAAGGTCAAAAGGCAGAATGCAGCTCATGCCATCTTGTGTGGCGTCATGTAGCAGAGATATGGTGCCCTTGCCGCTGATAGCTGTCAGTGCTGTGATTGCAGGCCACCTCTCCTGTTTCGCTAGGGGGCCCGACCAGTCCAGTCCGAAGTACCTGTTGCCGCTTGGTGGCAAAGCTGAGCTGTCACCCGGCCACCAGGCACCCCAAGCGCGCAGCCGGCTCAGCATTAGCTCCATGTCATTGCTTAGTGGCGAGCCTACTGGCAACATTGACTGGCCGTCGTCACAGGGCTTCAGTGGTAGTGCCTATGATGGCGATGATGGCAAGCAAGAGGAAGGAGCGGAGGAGGAAGATGCGGGGGATGAGTGTCGCCTTAACTCAGTGGCCTTGACGCAACTCTGCGTCGAGCTGGAGCCAGCGGGTCGCTCGCAGAATGCTGCCACACTGCCACACTGCCGCACAGAACCGTACGCCCATCCCCAAGACGCGGCATCCCTTCCCTGTCAGTTAGGCGACGGCGGGCGCCTGCGACAGCAAGGAGCATGTGCGAGCGTCCACGGCGACACTCAGCCTGCCACTCCTTCGTTTCACAACCGCTCTGCGCAGCGGTGGGACGGAGGCAAGCCGCTCACCACGGCACTCCCGCGCCGTCAAGCCACACTGCCAGTCCTCCGTACCCGCAGCAGCAATAGCATAAAGATCAACAGCAGCAGGAACGTGCCCCCGACGGGCCTGTCCTCACCTTCGTCGCACATCGCCCTGCCGCAAGATACAAGCCTGCTGCGCCCTGGGCGGGTCAGCACGTCCGGCTCTTGTGATGCACCGTACAGCAAACGCTCGCCGCTGTATCGCCAATTAGAGATCAGCTCTGGCATGCTGGTCGCGCCCCAGACCCACTTCACATCTTCTGCGCACCTGGCCACGCTGAGTAGTTCCCTTGCAAGCACTGCAGCTCCCAGCAGTCAAGGCGCTTGTTCGCCTGCGCACCTGTCGCGCCAGGTTTCGCGCCATTCGCGCACATCCTTGGCCGGGAACATGGGCGTCGAGCGAGTGATGACAATGGCGCGGGCAAGCTTCAGCGGACGTGGCGGGGATGACGTGCAAGCCGCGCTGGGCGTGCTAGAGCAGTTGCTTGTGGAGCACGCGGACAGCATCACCACACCGGTAGAGGGCGTTGGACCTGGAGCAGAGATTGATGTGGTGGATGTGGTGAACGACCCTGTCCTACCTGACGTGTCACTGGACATCAACCTGGAGGAGGAGATCGTGTTGAACTCAGACAAGCCCCTGGGCTCAGGTGCCTACGGTGCTGTGTACTCTGGTGAGATAGTTTGCGAGCCTGCTGCCAGGCAGCCTGCCTCCCTCCACTGTCCCTCCATAGTCCATAGTCTACTCACCAGTGCATGCCAGCTTTCTTGCCTTGCGCCCTTGTCTTGCTCAGCAACACTGTTTCAGCAGGGGCCTCTGGTTCAGGAAGTGGCACAACAGTATGAGTTGCGTACATGGTGGAAAGCGGGGGGAGTCTGGGTGCTGGCTGCCCCTGCAACTGTGGCACCTTGCTGTGGTCTCTGTGATGCATGTGCAGGCCAGTACCGTGGACTACCCGTGGCAGTCAAGTTTGCCAACAAGGGCATGCTGGACGGCCTGGTCTCAAAGGCTGCCCTGGACACTCTGAATGTGGTGGGTGGGCGCAGCAGCAGGGCCAGGCTTGCCGGCAGCAGCAGCTGGTGGATGGCCTGGTCACAACGGCTCTTGTGGACACACTGGGCAGCTGGTGGTGTGGGGCATGATGCTGCAGGGTCAGCCCACCCCTAGGTTTTGCAGCCGAGCAGCCCAGCACCTGCTGCCCCACTTACTGCGTCATTGCGCCAGTGCTGACTGCAGGAGACACGCATCCTGTCGCGTGTGCGGCACCCCAACATCGTCAGGTTCTACGGCGGCTGCATTCGGCCCCCTGTGGTGTTCCTGGTGGAGGAGCTGCTGCTGGTGAGGAGGCAGGAGGAGCAGTATCAGCAGCATGGGAGGGTAGGGGAGACAGCTGGCAGAACACATCTTCTTGCGCGGCGAGCACTTTCCGGAATAGCGGATTAGCACCTGCTATGTGAAACACTGTACCTGCTGATACACGCTGTGCCTCCCTGACCTCTGGCCTGGCTAGCCTTGCATGTGGCTGGCTGCTGCCGCAGAGCGACCTGTCGGAGCTGGTGCACAACAACAACCTGCTGCCCCTGGACGACGTGCTCCGGTGAGAGTGCTGGCATGCAGTGGCAGGAGCACCAGCACTGGGAGGGGCAGGAGCGGGTCATGGCATGCCAGGGCCAGTATGAGTTGGACAGCTGTATGTACCTCTCATATCCAGCTGCCTGGCGCCTGCTGGCCTGGGTGATCAAGCCATGAATGGAGGTATAGGACGGTGTGTACAGCTCCAGTGATGTTGACAGCGATGTTGTCTGTCTGGCTGGCTGTGCGCAGCATCGGCAAGGACATTGCGTCCGGCCTGTTCCACCTGCACCCCACCATCATCCACCGCGACCTCAAGCCAGCCAATGTGCTGCTGGACCACCGAGGTGAGGCCAAGGCTGGCTGCCTGGTTAGGACCAGGGACAGCCCCCTCCACGCCCTGGACTTGATCAACATGCCAGTGTGGCTAGTTTGGGCTGATGGCTGGCACGCGCCACCTCCACTTGCCCAAATATGGCAGTGGACATTTAAAGCAGCCCGGGTATGTTGGCAATTCTGTGACCAGGTGGGAGAGTAGCAAGGGCATGCCCCGAGGCTACTCTCCTCCCTTGCACGGTCGACGTTGAGGATGTAGTCTTTCTTTCTTTCTTTCAATTCTGTGACGTGGGTGATGACGCAGGGCAAGCCAAGATCGGTGACTTTGGCATGGCCCGCTTCAAGCTTCAAGCCGCACTGGTGACCAAGGACAACAACGCCGGGACCATGGCCTACATGGCGCCAGGTCAGTGCAGATTGGCAGCAGGGCAGCCAGCAGTAGTCTCCCAAGGCGGCAGGGCGGCACACTGACTGGGGCAATCTTGACCTGGTTTGGCCCAACGTGACCTGGCCTGGCCTGGCCTGACCTGGCCTGACCTGGCCTGACCTGGCCTGACCTGGCCTGACCTGGCCTGACCTGGCCTGACCTGGCCTGACCTGGCCTGACCTGGCCTGACCTGGCCTGACCTGGCCTGACCTGGCCTGACCTGGCCTGACCTGGCCTGACCTGGCCTGACCTGGCCTGACCTGGCCTGACCTGGCCTGACCTGGCCTGACCTGGCCTGACCTGGCCTGACCTGCAGAATGCTTCCACAATAACACCGTCACACCCAAGGCTGACGTGTACAGCTGGGCCATCATCATGTGGGAGATGCTGACTGGGCAGCTGCCCTGGCTGGGCTGCAACAATGCGGCCATCATCGGGGCTGTGGCCTTCAAGGGGGAGCGCCCAGATCTGCCTGGTGAGCTGCTTTGCTTCTTGCCTCCTGGCTGCCGCATAGCCATTGTCCCTGACAGCACCGCACTTGAGTGTGTAAGAACCTGTTTGCCACCTGGCAGCTGATCAAGAACGTTGCACAGCTGTCGAGGAACTGATGCCACCATGCTTGCCAGCACTGCTTGTGAATGAGCCTGTATCCCATGACCACCTGCAAAACCTACTCGCTGCTGTCCACTCCCAATTTGCTCTCCTCCCTCCACTCCCAACCTGTTCTTCTGGCTGGCGTTGGTGCAGACTCACCACAGCGCTGCCCGCCCGACCTGGCCGCCCTCATCACGGAGTGCTGGCAGCAGGACCCACGTAACAGGCCAAGCACTGGCGAGCTGGTCAAGAGTATCTCCCTCATCATGAAGGTGCGAGGCTGGGGCTGTGGTGCAGGGCATGTGGTGCATGAGAAGAGGCAGGGACAACAGCGACAACGATCCCATGCAATAGGCAGATGAGGATGCTTTGGCAGGGCGGGAGGGGCCTGGTCCCACAGCCTGCTGCCTGGCCTTAGCTGGACTGAGGTCAGGTGGGGGCAGGTGGTGCAGTACCTCATGCTTCTGTCTGCTTCTGCCTATCTGCTACCGCTACTACCACCACCCCTCCTGTGCTGTCTCTACCCCAAAGCCTGCTGCCTGGCTGCAGGTCCGCCAGCACCACCACAGGCAGCCCCACCAGGCCCCGGAGGAGGAGCAGGGTTCAGCCTCAAGGCACCACTGAAGGACCTGGTCCCGCCACCATCTGGCCCATTTCACTGGTGGGGTGGGCGTAGTCAGGGGGCAGGCCTGCTCCGGGGGAGAGTTGGGCTATGGTGTGTGAGGGTGGTCAGGGGGCAGGGGGCAGGCCTGCTGAGGGGGACAGGGCACTGAGCCTGGACTGTTGGGTGCAGGGGGCGACAGGGGTGAGGGGGACAGGGTGAGCTACAAGGGCTCCAGGGCCCACGCCTGTATGAGGCCCTCTTGCCACTGGCCCACTTTGACTGCTGCCAGCTGCCCATCATAGAGTTTGCTAGGCTAGCCTGCTGACTGCCTAAGCAGGCACGCTCTAACCTTGCACAGACCCTTATGCACTGTGACTGCGCATCAGCTGAAAGCACTTTCAGACCAGCATGGTATCGCACGCCACTGAGGCACTCAGTGGGCAGCTGGCCCTTGATAAATATCTCAAGTCAGAAGGGGCCGCATCAGTGGGCAGCTGGACCTTGATAATGACTTAAATATCAGCAGAGCTTGGCTGGCCAGCACGACAACAATAGGTTTCAAGGAATTCCTGCACGGCTGTGCACAGCACGCATTCACGCAACACCAAGGTGTGTCACCCACATGTCACACTCCACTGTACATGCTTTCTCCTCCAGACTCCACCCATTAAAGCCTAACTAACGGGCTCAGTCAGAATGGGGTGCTGGTGCATCTGATTTCATGCATTTCATATGCAGAGTAGCCGATACTCGACATAAGTGACGAGTCGGGTTGTAGTGACCAATCTGGTTGCTTCCTAGCTGCAGCCACAGCACATAAGTCATGGCCTGATATCAAGCTCAGCCCACATTCAGGCTTTTTGTTTTGCATGTCATGAGTTAAGAAGCAATCAACAATGGTCGGGCAGGCAATGGTTTGGCAAGTAAATGGCTATGGGTGGCCGCAGTAGTGGGCATCCCTGTCGTGCTGACCTTCAGCATGCATGAGGAGTGAGTGGGAACATTTGTTCATAGCAGGCACTGTAGGTTTGGAAGATGGGAGCTTAGCATGGACTGCACTTGTGTTTGGGTATGCTCGGTTAAAAGTGTTAGCCTACGCGTACTGTGACAGATGCAGGCGCTACCATGATAGGGGGCATTATATAAGCGTTGTTTTAGTGCTCATTATGTAACGTTTGTTTTACAATGTCCATGCTTGCAGTATGGTCGCATGTAATGCCAGGGTGTAAGGACTTGTGTAAAAGCATTGAGAGCAGGTCCACCTGTGAGGCTGGAAGCAAAGCCAGTATTGGCATGCGAACAGAACCAGACAGTGAATGGAGTGTACAAGTACTTGTAGCAATGACTCAAAACATACACGCTGTCGTACATGCATGTGTTATCCCCACTGCTATGCTGCCGTTGAAACTGTGCTCGGCCGTGCTTGTTGATCTGCGATCTAGGTCCCCCCCAGCACCCCATGCCTGTATGTCAGAGGGCCCAGCTCCGCCATCACTACCTCCCCGATGACGTATTTGATGCGACAGGTAGCACCACTTGTGTTACTGCCACACTCCCAGGGGAGCTAGTATACGGCAATGCGACATTTAATTGCATGCATGGCCGCAAAATAGCATAGCTCTACAAATGGCGGGCCTATCCGCGAACGGGCTAGCAATTCAAATTTTCCGATTTCTTGTTCGGTAATGGCTGGGCCAACCGCCATGGAAATTGGCGTCCTTCTTCGCTCTGTAGCAGCGCGAAGGGCAAATGCGACCGCGATATGGGCCGAAGCATAACGGTCATACTTTGAGGCGCTTTGAAAATTACCTCTGCCGAGTGAGGCCCCTAAACTTCGGCCATATGCAGCGCTGAACCACTCCCCGGGCTGATGCTAGAGCACAACAGAATCCTACGGGGTCTGACCAGTGAGAGATGCAGCCAGTCGTGCGGGCGGCCAAAGCGCGTAGCGGTTAGGGGCCGATTTACACACTCCAGCTCGGGCGGCCCCAACTATCAGAAAATGACAGGAAACCAACCCCTGGTAGTAGGACGGCTGTTACTCTGCACTCACTGCGCCAAGTATTATGCTAGATGATTCAGAATGTAGCCAACCCGGCCAGCTACCTGTCACCCATCTAGAATAGTTATGCAGTCAGTAGGCCGTGCACAGCAATGCATCAAAGTTGGCGATTTATAGCCGTTGCGGAGCATGCAGTCATCGCTGCGACCGCCCGCGTCGCTTAGGCTGCTCTACATGAGCATGCGCGTCGGCAGCAGCAGTCGGATCGGAAAACGGTTGCGGCAATGTGTCAATGAGCCCACCTTCCCCCCATACCTAGAGGGCAATGCCACAGCTCGACCATTTGGACTTACAGCATGCTACTTACTAGGTTAAGCTCATCTAGGACAGTGTTACTAAATCTCATACTCAGACATGCCAGAAACTCACTCCCTTAGCCGAGCTCGGGGCCAGGGCCAGGGCCAGTCACACAATTCCACACCGTGACCGAATTTAATCTCAACTACCCTAAGAGTTGTACTCCCCCACATGCCATCCACCTGTGTACAAAGTTTCATAGCTCAGCTGCCACCCCACAGTGGTATTCTGGGAGGGGTGGGCTAGGAGGGGGTGTGCTTGGGGAGGGGTCGAGGGCAAGGGCTGGGAGGGGGTGGGCAGGCTCAATGAGATGGCCTCCTGCAATGATGGGTGGAGGGGGGGCGGGCATGGTGGGTCGTCGCATGCCATTGCCTTCAACCTGCCTGGTGAACATGATGTAACTTCAAAAACTGTCAAACTGATAGAGGCCTGGGCTGTTTAACGTGCGATTTGTTTCACTCAATGCATCAAGGGGTCAAGAACAAACATTTCGTAGCCATTTTCCTGTGGTTGCAGCAGGTGCAACACAGTGGAGGACACAGTGGAGGAGGGGGGGTGTAAGCCGGTGATACCTTAGTGTGCGCCGACCCAAATGGTGTATTCGGCGGAAGCGAGTACGAAGATATGTTTCAGTCGCCCCGTCTAGGTGCCCTGCACGCCCGGCAGGCATCGCGTCGGGTGTTGGCCGGACATTCCATTTGTACACAGCCAGCTCACTACGCTAGGTAGATGGGTCAACAATGATGTGTCTCACCGTGCCAAGGAGACGCGTCTCGCCGCTGTGATTTGTTCGCGGGCACATGTGGCAGTACGCGAGCAAAGACTCCAATGGCTTGCGCTGATGGTTAGACCACGCGCATTGATTCGCAGCTACCAATGTGACAAACGCTATCGAAAACGATGAAGTTACGAGAGAGTACTTGCATGACCCATGTTGGGGCCTCCTGACTCCAGCCCGCCGGGGTCAGCTTGGCATTCGCAATGCACGTAAGCCTTTCAATAAAAGATGATGTGCCTATATGGTGACCATCAGGCCAGAAGGTGTTTCTTGTGTAGACGTTGCATAGCTCTTCTCAATATGCTACCGCGACTATATCGCAGCATCCACGCGTCGAAGCACAAGCACAGCTTGGGTCAAGCTTATGTCTTAGTAAAGAACAACATATAAGCATACAGGTTCGGCTGCTTGGCCACGCTTCCCTCTTCCTGCTGTCCACTTCATGCCTACGTGACATCAAGTCAATCTAGCTTCTACCCTCCCCAACATGCATCCTGATGGCGACCTAGGCGCGCGACCTACTTGCTTCTCCCCCACCCCTGCCTGACCTGCGCTACCAATTGCTCCTACGCGCACTCCGCTTGTCGTGGCAACCTCAAAATCTCAAGCGCAAAAGTACCGGTCGCCAAACTCGCCGACACCTGGAACAACAACATAGTTATCGTCCACGCGCTGGTCGATCTCGCTGGTCACGACTTTGACCTTGGGAAAAGAACGGAAGACCTGCGTCCGGGGCGCAAAAGTCCAAACAATAACCTCCTACCGGCCCTGCTGTCATTGCGCTGGGTCTACATGTCTTGACCACATATCTCGCGCTGCGTGCATGCGATGGGTTCTATAGGTGGCTCCACGCCCGCTGCTGTGTCTCGCTCTCACCCAGCGCCGCACCTTGTGAATGCCCTCAGGCGCCGCGATGAGACAAAGCATGACGATCTTGGACTCGTCCACACCAGTCTCAATCAGCACCTGTGCGACCTCAACCATCAATGTTGACGACCGCCCAGCATGGCTGCGGCAGTCTGGCTAGGCACGGGGGCGTTAGGGCCAGCTGAACCTCAAGCAAAACACATCGAAGCAAGGGGTAGGTGTGATGATGAGGGTGAGGGCCAGACAGGGTGCCTTGACAAGCAAGTATTGAAACCCACTGGAAGAAGGCCGCCACCTAGAAGAAGCCTTGGGGCCACTGCCCCTCTCTCTGTCACGCTCGCTGCCTGCACTCACACTGCCTGCCGACCTACCCGCCCGCCCTTGCGCCTGCCACCCAGCCTGCATGCCCCTAGCCAGGTTCCACCCTTACCTTGATGCTCTTGCATGCCGTGTTGCCAGTGCCCAGCACTGGATCCATCAGCAGCACGCAGCGATTCGCAATGTCGGCCGGCAGCTTGCTGTACACCAGCTCATCGCCATTGCGGACCCCTGCCTCATGCCTGCCACAAGCACCACAGCCAGGAGCTTGGTGTCACACTTCTCACAGGCACATCACACTTGCCGAGGCCCCAAGTCAAAGCCAGCCGCACGCGAGCGCAGTCCCAGCCCGCCCTGGTGCCCATCAGCCCAACGCAACCAGGGTCCCAGGGCCACCAGCACAGTGTTGCCACACGGGGCTCAGTAGCCTGTATAGGCAGCTGCCTTGTCCACTGAAGTGCCACATTAGGCGGTGTGAACCAGGCGGTGTATTCCAGAACCCCTGTACAGTGCTCAGCAGCCTTGTCCAAAGTCACAAGATGTCATATCCCAAGCTGGCAGCTATGCGGTGTGCACCACCAGACCCCCCGCCCCCCCTCACCCCGCCCCCCCAGCAACAACACAGCCCCAGCCCCATCAACAACACCAGCTCCACCATCAGGTTGTCCAGGCATGAGGCCTAGCCCTGAGCCCACCTGTGGAC
>JASKMD010000001.1:689469-712309 GCA_030144725.1 Haematococcus lacustris | reverse complement strand
ACCTCTCGCACCGCCTTCCCCTCTGCTTAGCTTTACAGCTCGCCCCATGTGCTATAGGTCAGGGCAGGACGCTGCAGCATGTGGCCCCTGGCCTGCTCACATGTCGATGGTGGAGTCCACAATGACGGTGGGCTCGAAGAAGGTGCCGGCATCCAGCCCACTGCCTGGGGCGGGGCGGGAGCCGCCTGTCAACACCTGGGGCAGCGGGCAGCAGGTGCAGAGTCAGGCGCAGCAGGTCAGGGGGCAGGCCACAGCAGTCCAGCCACCCCAGGCCCTGCGCTCTGGCCTGCTGCCGCCCTGCTCCCCCGAGACACCCCACCACCCAACCTTGGTCCTGCTGCTGCCACCCCAGTCCTGGCTACCGCATGCCCCACTGACCTAGTGCACCCTACACCTACCCCTACCCTTACCCCTACCCCTGGCCCTGGCCCTGGCCCTGACCCTAAACTGCGCCCTGGCCCCCCGGCAGCTCACCCGTCCCCCCTTGGCCACCGCGTCCTCCACATGCGCCGCCACCTTGTCCCGCCCCGCAGCGCTGACCAGCGGGCCCAGCGTCACGCCCGCCTCCAGACCGTCACCCAGCCGCAGCGCCTTGACCCGCGCCACCACCAGCTCTGCACCCGCACAGCAAAGCAGCCGGGACTGGCGGTGGGCCCTGGACCTGGCCCTGATCTGCAGACCCACTGCCAGCGGTCAGAGCACAATGGTGGCAATGGCCAGGGGCTGCCCAGCGGGCCTTGGACTGTGGTGTAGGGCCCACGACCTGGACCTGCTCCACCAGGTGCTGCTGGTGCAGGGCGGCAGCAGCTGGCAGCCCCAGCACAGGACCAGTGCAGCAGCGCACAGAGAGCACGCTCCTGAAGCTGAGCTGGGCTCAACCAAGTTAGCTGAGCCTGCCTCTGTTCAAGGTACATGGCAGTGGCACCCACAGCATCACAATGGTCACACATCGTGGTCACACAACGTGGTCGCACAATGTTGTCACACAAGGCAGAGGAACCTGGCAGCTGCAGGCCATATGAGCGTTGATGCAGCAGCCATGGTCAGCCAGCCAACCCCAAGCATTTGCCAAGGAGTTGGGTCCAGTCACCGGCACTCACCCCCGCCCCCCCGCCCCTTCCCGCCCTGCTGCCCTGGTCATGCCAGCTTGCTGCTGCCCGCCTGCCTGCCTG
The DNA here is from genome assembly GCA_030144725.1 of Haematococcus lacustris. Taxonomy (NCBI): domain Eukaryota; kingdom Viridiplantae; phylum Chlorophyta; class Chlorophyceae; order Chlamydomonadales; family Haematococcaceae; genus Haematococcus; species Haematococcus lacustris. The sequence continues at coordinate 711,137 of JASKMD010000001.1, read as the reverse complement.
CCTGCCTGCCCGCCTGCCTGCCTGCCTGCCTGCCTGCCTGCCTGCCTGCCTCTCACCAGCGAACTTGTCGTACACTGAGGTGTGCACATGGACCCTGTTGGTGCAGATGCAGGTCTGCCCGGCATTGCGCAGGGCGCTCTTCACCGCGCCCTCAGCCGCCAGCTCCAGGTCGGCGTCCTTGAACACGATGAGCGGCGCGTTGCCACCCAGCTCCAGCGACACGCGCTGCAGGCAGGAGGGGGGGCCAAGGGGTCAGGTCAGGCAAAGGGGGGCGCACAGGGTGGGGGGCGAGCAGCAGGCAGGGGGGCGGGGCAGGGCAGGGGCAAGGGGAGGGGGGTGGACATCAGTCAGGGCAAGGCAGGCGCTGTGGGGCGATGCAGGAGGTGTCGACCTGGGGCAGTGCAGGGCAGGGCAGAGGCAGGGGGGGGCGGGGGGCAGGGGGGGTGTGGGGTGTGCAGAGGGTGACAGCGGCTGTGGTGCTCCTCCCACCCGCCCTGGACACAGCGGGGCAGTGCAGGAGAGGTTAGGCCGCACTGGGGGCGGTGCAGAGCGGCACAGGCAGGGGGGCGCGGGGGGTGAGAGCCATGGCAGTGATGGGTCAGAGCAAGCAGGGGCGGCAGAGCGCCTTGGGCCCGGTCCTTGTGAGGTGGCCCCTGTCCCCCTGGCCCTGCAGCGCCCCGCCCCTCCTGGCCGCCAGCGGCCTGGCTGCGGCGCACCTTGACTGTGGCGCTGGCCGCTGCCGCCAGCGCCTTGCCCACGGCCGTGGAGCCCGTGAAGCCGATCTTGCGCACCGCCTGGTTGCTGGTCAGCTCCTGGCCTGTGGGCCAACGGGGGGGCAGGGGCTGAGGGGGGGGGCAGGCGCAGGGGGGAGGCAGAGGCTAAGGGTGGTGCCAGGGGGTGGGGGTGGGGGTGGGGCCATGGAGGGGGGTGAGGGCCAGGGGCTGAGGGGGTGGCCAGGGCCTGGCCTGTGGTCCAGAGGGCTGCAGGGCGGTGCAGGCTGAGCACCAGCTGAGCACCAGCTGCCTGCCAGGCGCACCAATGGCCGAGGGGTCGCCAAACACGATGTTGATGCAGCCAGGCGGCAGTCCAGCCCGCTGTGCCAGCTCTGCCAGGACCAGGGCAGTGAGGGGGGTCAGCTCGCTGGGCTTCAACACCACCTGGAGGGGACGGAGGTGTGAGGGGCGTGAGGGGCAGGAGGGGCTCCAGTGGGCATGTGGGGCGTGAGGGGCTCTAGCGGGCAGGGTGCGGGGTCAGGCAGGGCTAGGGCTAGGGCTAGGCGGTCAGGCGCTGAGTAGGGGGCGCTGGGATGCCCAGCAGCATGGCCAGCAAAGGGCAAGGCGTGAGGCCGGGGGGGGTGTGGGGGGGTGGCAGTGGTTGCGGGGTCAGGCAGGTCAGCCCTCACCGTGCAGCCTGCTGCCAGCGCTGGCGCCACCTTGCGGGTGATCATGCCTGCAGCCCACAGCGGCAGTGGCAGCAGCCTCAGAGCCGTGTTAGGAGTGCAGCCCTGTCTAGGTCTAGGTCAGCCAGCCTGTCCCTCCATGCAGCTGCAGTGCGGGGTGTATCAACAAGGGGGCTGGCTGTGGTGCAGTGCGGGGGAGCAGCCTCAGGCAGAGGGGCTGGCTGGCTGGCTGCAGGGCCCCTGCCTGGGCCAGCATGCTGCTGGGCCGTCCCTTGTTTTTGTTGGTGGAGGCGCTGCTGCCTGGCGCCTGGCCCTGCAGCCATCACTGCACTCACTCATGGGGAAGTTCCAGGGCGTGATGGCGCCCACCACACCCACCTGCACCACAACACACCCACACCTGCAGCGTCAGCTTCAGCACAGACCACCACAGCCCCACACAGCCCAGTCCCTGTTCCTGTTGCCAGGCACCCTAGCGGCTGACAGCTCCAGCCATCTCTCCTTCCTGTTGCCCCCTCACTGCCGCCCCCCAACACAGTAGCTTACAGCCCCCCTCACAGACATACGCCTCCATCTTGTTGCTCCCTGTGATGCAATGTGATGTGCTGGATGCCAAGTGTGTAGTAGCGTTCTCCCCCTTGCTGCCCCCGGTGAGCCAGGCCCTGATGCGCACCGGCTGCTTTAGCACCACCATGCGCCGGTCCCTATTGCTGGGCTCCAGCACGTCCCCCGTCACGCGCTTGCACTCCTCAGCAAACCACTCAACAGACCCGGCCCTGCGGCCGGACCACAGTGAGGCAGGCAGTGCGGCAGCAGCAGCGGCTTCACAGCCTCCGTGCAGCCCGCAGCCACCAGCTGCCCCCCACCCCAGCCTCCACCTCCCACACACCACCACTGGCTCCAGGGAGGTTGCACAGTGGAGGCTGTCAGGGCAGACTCGCACCTAGGCTGCTGGCCTCAAGCTGTCCATCATTGCATGGCGGCCCACCCTGCCCCTGGCCCTGCTGTGGCTGCTGCCTGGAGGGCCGCGCACCCGGAGGCGATCTCAGCGCGTGACTCCCCCACGGGCTTGCCGCACTCCAGGGTCATCACACTGGCCAGGTCCTCGCTGTGCTCAAGGATCTGCGCGTGCCACCTGCACCCAGGCCCAGGGCCACATCGGACAAGATCAGGCCCAGGGCCACATCAGGACAAGATCAGGCCCAGGACCAGATCATGGCCAGATCAGGCCCATGGTGGTGCCAGCCTGGGGTCCGGAGCCAGGGTGGGTGAGCCAGGGTGTGTTGCCCAGCTGAGTGGCGGCAACAGGCCCTGGGCCCCGGCTGCATGTACCTGTGGTGCTGTGGCTGCCTGTGGCAGGGAGGAGCCCTGGGCCAGTGCACTGCAGAAGGCCCGGATGCAGCCAGCGCTGTGGCGCCCTCACTGCTGCCTCCCACCACTACAGGCCGCAGCAGGCTGCAGCTGTGGCCGAGCTGACAGGCTGTTGAGCTGGACTGGTAGTGAGGGGCAGCTGGTCAGAAGGCCGCCCTGCTCAGTGGTGGCAGGTCAGGCAGGGTGCCAAGCCTGCAGCGCACCTCATTAGCACCTGGGCGCGCTCCTTTGCTGTGCGGGCACTCCAGGCTGCGAAGGCTACGTCAGCCGCCGCAATAGCTGCCCTGCAACCACGCACCAGTGGTGTGCTGGGGTTTCACATGCTACTGCCAGCCTGGTGCCAGCCTGGAGCAGGGGCTGGTGGTGCGGCTTCCTGTGAGTGCCTGTTCCTGACACAGGGAGGGACCCGCACCTGCATTCATCGCGCTTCATGGAGGGCAGTGTAGCTAGGAGCTTTCCATTGGCAGGATTGAACACCTGCAAGTCGGGTGACTCATAGGGGGTGTAGCATAGCAGAGGGCATCACTACACTCGGCACACACTTTGCTGGCATACTCTGTCAATAGCTGGCTGGTAGGCTGGCAAGCTGCTAGGTCAGCTAATGGCTAGGGCGGATGGTGCATGGTGCTAGCTGGGCAGGCAATACGTTGCAAGCTGTTGGGCATCAGCCAGGCACACTTCACGCACCTGAAACTTGGGCCCGCCATCTAAACCAGCAGTCCACTCTCCGTCAATTAGCCCAGCCGCGTGAAGCAGTGACGGGTCACGCAAACGCCCTAGAATCTGATCCGTGCAGCTGCTCATACGGCCCGCTGAAGCAAGCTCCGAGGCTTGCGCTGTACTGCCGGTAAGATGGGCTGCTTGGGAAAACTGTCTTGCAAGAGACCAAACTACCCGACAACCCGCCGACGCGAGCCGCATCCTGCTCGATCTTCATCCAACTGCTGTCGCCATCACGCCGAGATGCTGCGCTTTGCCAGCAACGTGGTGAAGCGAAACACGAACATACCATGGGAGCTGAGTATGCTGATCAAACAACAAATTGTATTATTCGGTCTCTGCGTGCACCCAGCTCAGCATACTCAGCTCTGCCTGTATGACAGTAGATATATCTGAATGGATATATTAACCATGCTGTATCCCTATCCTCCTGTGGAGCCCCCTACACTTCTCCACAGCAGTAAGAGACCGGTGTGTGTCCCTAACCTAGGAGTCGGGACCTACCCTACGTGTCCCTAACCTATTCGCTAGAGCCCTACCCTATGCACACTCTAGCGCACACACATCCCCTTTGTCAGGGGCAATCGTATTGTTTGTTTGTTTGGCTCATGGCATGATACACATGTCACCATCGCTGCCGCTGGTGCCGCCGCTGCCACTTCCGCAGCAGGCCTCTGTCGCGCACTTGCACCCACTCCTGGCCTGGTCTGCCTGGGTTAGGCATGGCGGGGCGGCCGAGCCAGCTGCTAAGCTCGCGAGGGCGGCCCGGCCCGGCTGCAATGCGGGCGATGTTCAGCGCGGCTGACACGTCTCGGTCGTAGAACCTGCGCTTGATGACATTGCTTGTAGAGCACATCAAGCCCCGGAGTCGGGACCGCTTCGCCATGCTGCGCACCGGGTACAGCCACCTGCAAGGCGACATACATCAATGTTCACTTGTAAGATTGCCAAACCAAGTTGTTAGAAGAGCACGGGCAGACGCGGACACCAGTTCAGGGTGCCTACGACTGCCGGGTGTCTGCCCTAAATACGGCATTCACACTCGCACTCTTCGCGGCCGGACCGCTGGCAATCACACCCTACAATCCCGGTGCTTGATCTCAACTGCACCGGGAGGGTGTGCAACTAACACTCCCACTCAGAGGTCTGGCAAGCGCATCTAACAACTGTTTTAGGCAGACAACTGGCGGTCAGCAGGCAAACAAGCCTGAGCCAAGCAACAACTGCGGGCAACTCTCAGCACATGGCAAAGACACACCATGCTGGGACTAAATGGCTGTTTGACAGGCATGCATGCCTGTGCCTAAGGCCCTTCCCAAGCTCCAGTCCTGAGACACAGTACAGGCTGGATACTACAGGCTGTTTCAGATCAGATATGACCTGTGCCTGCTTAGCTGAAGACCCCACACCCTTGCTTGCCCATGTTGAACTGGACTGCTGCTAGAGGCTTGGTGAGGATGTCTGCCAACATGCTGGAGGTGTGGCAGTAATGGAAGGCTACCTCGCCCCTGCTGATGCGCTCCCTAACAAAGTGGTGGTGCACATCTATGTGCTTAGCCCTGGAGGTGGCCATGGGGTTGTGCAGGAGCTGAATGGCTGCTTGGTTGTCACAGCCCAGGTGCACACAGTGAGCATCAAGCTGCAGATCCCTCATGAGCTTCCGTAGCCACAGAGCCTCCTTAGCTGCGCTAGAGGCCGCCATATATTCTGCTTCTGCTGTTGACATAGCCACGGTAGGCTGGAGGCGGCTGGACCAGCTGATAGCACCCCCATTCAAGGTGAAGAGATAGCCTGTTGTGCTCTTGGCTGTGTCCTTGTCTCCTGCATAGTCTGCATCAGAGTAGCCCTGCAGCCCTGACACACCACCAAACAGGAGTCCTTGATCTGCTGTGCCCTTCAAGTAACACAGCACACTACATGCGGCTGCCCAGTGCTGCTTAGTAGGTGCCGACATGTGCCTGGCCAAGGCGCCCACAGCAAAAGCAATGTCTGGCCGTGTGCAGCAGGTCAGATACAGCAGGCTGCCCACCAGGGCACTGTAATGGTGCACAGTTGTGTCCAAGGCGGGGCTGGCGGTGAGGCACCTCCACGCGGTGGCCCCGGTAACAATCCGCGTTGACTTCGGTCGCACGGATTGGCTAAGCTACCTCACCACCGCACCCAGCGGTATATAAATTGGGATGCAACGGGAAAGCCTTCCCAGGCTTGAACGGGCACCGCTTTGTCCAGCGGAATACAAATGAGGTCCGGGTGCCGCACACGACCGCTGCGGGTCACCGAGCTGTTGTGGAGTTGCTGGCGTCGTCAAGGAGGGAGCAGTGCTACCTCAACGCGGGACGTTGGCTGACAGCTGAAGTTTGGACTTTTGGAGCCTGAACTTCAGCTTTTAGTGCGACATCCGGCGGACAAGGCTGGAATTGCTCTCGTCAACGAGGAGAAGAGATAAGGCCAGCTGCCGAGTGCACTAGTCTTTGCTCCTCTAATGCCTCTTTGTTTGCCTTGGGTGCTAGCTGTGGTCTGTGGCTACAGCTAGGGCAGCTTGGTGGGGACATGTCCAGCCTGTGTCCAACGTTTGGAGGTGGGAGCAGGCCGCGCCACAGGCGGAAGCTCCTCCCTTAATACACGCCGGTTTGTACCGGAGTAGTTTTCTTTCTTTCTTCTTTCTGTGTCCAAGGCATCCCCTTCCCTCACTAGCTTAACAGCAGGAGCCATGGGCAGAGGCTTGCTGTGAGCTGCTGACTTGCTGTAGGCTGTGACCAGCTCCTGGATGAACTTGTGCTGGTCAAGCTTGATAGTGCCCTCAGCCCTGTCCCTGGTCAGCTGCATCCCTAGGAACCACCGGGCCTCACCCAAGTCCTTCAGTTTGAATGCTGAGGACAGCTGCTTCTTCACGTGGGCCAAGCCTGCGGTGTCCCCCTGCTGGGTGCACAGAAGGCAGTCGTCCACATACACTAGCAGGTACACCATGCCAGTGCTCAGCTGCATGGTAAACAGGGCAGGGTCTGCCTCAGAGGCCTTGAAGCCCATGCTCAGCAGCTCCTCACACAGCCTGGCATGCCACGCCCTAGGGGCCTGCCTCAAACCATACAGGGCCTTCTGCAGGCGGCACACAGTGTTAGTGCTGCCCTCCTCAAAACCCTCTGGCTGCTGCACATAGATGACCTCCCCTGGCTCTAGCTTGCCGTTCAGGAAGGCTGTCTCAAAGTCTAACTGATGAATCTCCATGTTCTCAGCTGCTGCCTTGGCCAGGAGGGTGCGCAATGTGGTATGCTTGCTGACAGGTGCATAGACGTCTCCTACATCCACACCTGATTGTTGATAGAACCCCTTTGCCACTAGCCTGGCCTTCAGCTTCTCAATGGTCCCTGCAGCATCACGCTTCACTTTGAGTACCCATTTGGTAGGCAGCACACGTGCATTGGCAGGACGCTCTTCAAGGCACCATGTTTGGTTGGCATGCAGGGAGGCCAGCTCAGCATTCATGGCTTCAATCCACAAGTCTGCCATGGGACCAGCCAGAGCCTCTGCCACAGTGGGTGTGTCATTGATGGGGGAGTCTGACACAGTCACGGCATTTAGCTCAGGCTGCCTGATCCTAAGTGGTGGGCGTCGCTCCCTTGGTGGGTTGCGCCGTGGCTGGGGTGCACCAGGTGCCTCAGGCGAAGAGGGCCGTGGGTCAGGTGCATCAGGCATGGGTGCAGATGGGTGCACAGCTGGTGCTGCTGGTGGTACTGCAGGTCTGGCTGCTGAGGGTGCTGCGGCTGGTGCTGCTGGTCTTGCTGCTGCTGATGCTGCAGCTGGTGCTGCTGATCTGACTGCTGCTGGTGCTGCTGGTCTTGCTGCTGCTGGTGCTGCTGATGCTGCGGCTGGTGCTTCTGGTCTTGCTGCTGCTGGTGCTGCTGATGCTGTAGCTGGTGCTGCTGGTCTTGCTGCTGCTGGTGCTGCTGATGCTGTAGCTGGTGCTGCTGAATGTGCTCCCACTGTCTCCCTGGCTAGAGGCATGGGACGAAGACTGAACCTGCCTATTCCTGGTCTGGGTAGTCTGTCAATGAGTTCTAGTTGCTGTTGATGCCACATGTGGGAGCCTGGCTCATATCTGGCTGTAAGGCTGACTTGCTCTGGCTCACTGCTGCTGTCTTGCTGTGCTTCTATGCCTTCTAAGGGTCTGGACCGAGGTCGCTGAGCACTGCTGCCTTGCCTGCTGATGCTGCTGCTGCTCCCACTGTCCTCAGAGCTACTGCTGCTGGTCTGCTGCAGACTGTCGCCCCCCTCAGCAGGAGCTACTGGGGAAAGAGAATCAGAAGAAGGGCTGGGTGGGAGGGGTAACAGAAATACAGGCTGGTCTGGCTGGTCTTGCTGGCGAGCAGACTATAGGACTGACAGCTCATCAAACACTATGTCTTTGCTGCAGGTTTCTCTGCCGTTGACCAAGACCCTGTAGGCTTTAGAGCCAGGCTGATAGCCCAAGAACAGACCCTCAACCGACTTGGCCTGTAGCTTGCTGCGCTGGTGATCAGGCACATGAAGCCAGACTCTGCAGCCAAAGACCCTGAGACCAGACAGATCAGGCTTGACACCATAGAACGCTTCCCAAGGTGTGAGTGGCTGGCCTGACACGGGGAGCAGGCATCTGACATGATTGGCAAACTCAACTGCATGTGCCTAGAAGCTGAGAGACATATCAGCTGCATACAAGATGCTGCGTGCCTTCTCAAAGATAGTCCTATTCAAGCGCTCAGCTGCACCATTCTGCTGGGGGCTGTAGGGTGCTGAGTGCTAATGTACAATTCCCTTGCTGCTGCAGTATGCTGTCATGCGGCTGTTTACATACTCAGTGCCATTGTCAGTGCGGATGACTTTGCAGCGGTAGCCTGACTGTGTCTCAAGACGCTCTATGACTGCTTTGACTACATCGGGGACCTCTGCTTTGCTGCTGATGGGCACACATACAGACAGCTTGGTGTGCTCGTCAAGGAAGGTGGCTACATACAGGCTGCCGTCCCTGGCCCTAGCATGCATGGGACCACAGACATCCATGTGGATTAGCCCTAATGGTGCTGTCACTGGAGCTGCATTGGGAGGTGGGTCAGCAAATGCCACATTCTTGCGTTGCTTGCCCTTGACACACCCTACACACACAGCTGGCTCTGAAGGAGCTGCTCGAAACTGTGCTGCTGTGATGGGTACACCCTTTACCATGCCTTCTGACTGCATGCGTGCAAGTGCAGCATATGAGGCATGACATAGGCGCTGATGCCACACCTGAGGGGAGTTGGATGTGGCGCTGCAGGCAGTAGGTGCAGTCACATTGGTGAGAGGTTCCAGTCGTACCCTCTTATCTGGCTGTAGAGCTGATTGCTGGATGCTGTATAGCTGCTCTGACTCATAGTCAATATCAGGGCCATCTGGCATTGCGACAGCTGCCAGAATGTAGGTGTTTTTGATCTTGTGAGCATTTACCCTGAGCATGCTGCCAAACTGGTTGCATCTGATTAGGCAGGTGTCATCTCTGAACAGGAAGCTGCTGCCATCACCTGTGGCTGCAGCAACTAAGATAAAGTTCTGCTTGCTGTCAGGCACATACAGAGCATGGCCTAGGAGCCACAATCCACGCTTGGTGCTGAGAAAGACATTGCCAGATCCTACTGCCCAGACGCTGTGTCCCTCAGCTGCCAGCTTGATACGCCTGTGCTGTTGAGGTGCAAAGGCTGTGTAGCTGTGGAAGAACTGGAGGTCCTTGATGATGTGCTGGGAGGCACCTGAATCAATGAAGAAAGGGCTGTACAGATCACTGTTGAAGTTCAGTCTGGGCTGGAGCATCTGCGTGTCACCATCATCATCATCATCAGAGCATGCAGAGGCAGTGTACAGAGTGGGTTCCCTAGATGGGCTATGAGCAGCTGCTCTGCCTGGGGTCTGGGTTCTGCCTCTGCTGGGGCTTGCTGGCCTAGCTGGGCTGGAGCTTCTGACTGGGCTGGGCTTCCTGCCTGGGCTGCTAGACTTGGCAGGGTTGCTGAACAGTGTCCTCATACGGTTACGCTGGTCCCTGTCAAAGGTAAAGCACTCAGACATGATGTGGCCATGTTTGGCGCAGTAGTGGCAGGTCATGTTGGCATGTGAGCTGGCATCTCTAGTGGACCTGTCTGGTGACTGGACCCTGGTCTGTTGCTGCTCACGAGCAGGCTGCTTGCTTCTGCTCCTGCTTGACTGCCAGCCTGAGCTGCTTGCCCCCCTGTTCTCAGGGGTGGAGTAGGCCCAGAGTGAGGATGAGGAGGGGCTGAGCTGCTGCATCTGCTTGGTGAGCAGGTCTGCTTCCTTCTGCAGCAGCACCCGCTTGATGCGGCTGACTGACAGGTCGCCGCTGGTCTGATCGTAGCGCAGTCGCTCGACTATGCCCTCATACTCAGGTGGGAGGGCTGCCAGGATGGCTAGCACGATTGTGGACTCAGAGACATCACAGCTGCAAGCCTCGAGTTCTGTAAGCAGCTGCTGTAAGCGCGCATAGAAGCGCGCTACCGACTCGCCTGGCTCCATGCGCAGCAGGCTGAGTTGCTGCTGCAGCTGCGACTGTCGCGCGACTGACGCTTGGGTGAACTGAGACTCAAGGGTTTGCCAGGCGTCCTGCGCTGAGTCCGCTGACTTGACGGTGAAGATGTGGAGATTAGAGACGTGGCGCTGGATGAAGGCTTTGGCTTTGCGATCCAGTGCGCTTTCTGCGCGAGAGCGGGTTAGCTCAGCTGCGTACGCAGCCTGCTCCTGCTGAGTGGCGTTTGCTGCTGGCGCAGTGGGTAAGGGGGTGACGCCGTCGGCGACGACCGACCAGAGGCCTGCTTCGATCAGCAGGCCTTCTGTACGGATGCTCCAGATCGGCCAGATGTCGTCGTCGAGAATGGTGGGCAGATTGCCAGAGATAACGGGTGAAGCTGCCATCGCTGGTCGACTCGGCTGTCAACCACACGAACCCTAGCCAGCAACTTACTGGCGTCCTATCGCGCGTCAGCGCGTGGGCCCATAACCTGTTAGAAGAGCACGGGCAGACGCGGACACCAGTTCAGGGTGCCTACGACTGCCGGGTGTCTGCCCTAAATACGGCATTCACACTCGCACTCTTCGCGGCCGGACCGCTGGCAATCACACCCTACAATCCCGGTGCTTGATCTCAACTGCACCGGGAGGGTGTGCAACTAACACAAGTGTTAAGTCAAGCCATGTTTAGTCTAAACGGTGATGCTGTGTCAGGTGCCATTCTACAGCTATGTAATGACTCCACTCCTAAACTGCGAATGCATCCGAGGTCTCTCACCTGAACGACTCTGCTTGACCTTGCACCATGTTGGTGCGGGCAGAGCTGACCCGGCTGGTCCGGAACTCATGCACCAGCACCACACGCCCGGGGAAGTGCTTGCATGCCTCCCGTTGCATCTGCTTGACAGGCACACCCTTGCTGCCAATGCTGCCACTGCCACTGAAGCCTGCTGCCCCATAGGCTAGGGCCAGTGGGCGACCTGTGGCAGCCGAGTTGCAGCGTACCCTGGCACCCTTGACAGTCTGCAGCCAAGGCACACAAGGAGAGACACATTGTGAGCCCAGCTCACGGCATGGTTAAGACAAGCATTGTGGCACACATACCGGCACACATACTGGCTGGGGGTACGGCCTACTCACCTCAGCCCAGAACTTGGCCACCGTGCGCTGCTTGCCTCCGGACAGCCGGAACCTGGCGTTGGACCAGCGCCGCTTGGACAGCTCGGCCCACATGGCCGGCCAGGTCAACAACGTCGTGTCAGCGTACTCCCGGTACCGCTGCAGCGAGGCGGTGTAGTTGGTGACTTGCGACAGTAGATCGTGCTGAGGCTTGATGCCGGCCATCCAGACCTTGGACTCCTTGGCGTGCTCCGTGATGCCGCTCTGCCGGTAGTACTTGTTGTGGGGAACAGGCCTAGGCCACCCGCAGCCGTCTCTGACCTAAGTGTGAGGCGGTGTGAGACGGTGTACTTAAGCTGTGCCTTGGGCCTGCGATGGTGGGCATTGACGTGCCCCCTTCGCAGGTATGGTGGTCGCTCTTGCAATGGCACATAGGGCATCCGACGTGGCAGCCGTAGTGCACCGCTATGCATTTGTACTTGTTCTTAGATCGTGAACTCTTTTGTAATGGGCATTGACGTGCCCCCTTCGCAGGTTATGGGCCCACATCACTTCCGTGTGCAATTCCGACATCGAAAAAGTGCAGCCCGTTTGAATCAGCAGCGCTGCGGCGTGTTTCCGGTGAGCCCGTTCCGATGATGGCGGTGGCTGTGCGGGAGAAGCTAGGCCAGCCCGGGGTTCGGTTCGAAAATTGGGAGTTTGAGATGAAAGCGCTGCTGAGGCAGCACGGGCTCGGGGCGGTAATTAGAGCGCCTGTGGGGTTGGAGGGAAACAGTCGGCTAGGGTCGGTCTCAGCTGCGGCTGCGTCACCCGCGCGTCCGGTCGGGGTTGCGACTGCTGCTGTGGCAGCATCTCTAACACCCGAGCAAGACGAGAAAGCCCACGCTATCATCTGCAGCTCTGTTGACCCAACCAAGTACAGGGCCTTGTGCAACCGGCATGAGTCAGCAAAAGCTTTGTGGCAAGCCTTGCGTAACATGCACACCCAGCAGGTGCATGCCAGCCGTCAGCAGCTCATTATTCAGGCTGGCAGGCAGAGCATGCAGTCAGGTCAGTTAGTGCAAGAGTACTGGGCTGAGGCCCAGGACCTGCACGAGCGCATCAACTCGACCGGCGCGTATTCCGACACACTCTGTCAAGCCCTGCTGGGCCTGCCACCTGATTACCAGCAGCTTGTGCAATCCATTCTTGAGCAGCCCCTTGATGAGCAGCTCACCTTCGAGCAGATCCTCCCTAGGCTGCTCCTTAGGGAGCAACTGCTGTAGAACAGCCAACCCCATGCGGTCGCTCTCGCAGCTCGGTCGGGCGGGGGCAGGGGTAGGCCGGGCAGCAGGGGGCAAGGAGAAGGTAGCCAGGGGCGGGGCAGAGGTCAGGCCAGGGGTCAGGCCAGGGGCGGGCGTGGGTTTCAAGGGGAGTGCTGGCAGTGCCACCAGAGGGGGCACCAAGCGCACCAGTGCCCAAACCGCCCTGTCAGCCCTGTGCTACGCTCGCCCTCGCCATCATGGCGTGGGGCTCCTTCATCCCGCTCGAGTGGGGCTGCCAGGCCTCCCACCCCGGGGCCTGGGGGTGGTGCTGCATCTGGTTGGGGTAGCTCGGCTCGTGGGCGTGACTCAAGCTCTCCCAGCCGGCACCCTGGCAGCATGTCACGCAGCAGCATTGCTTACTCCGTTGTCTCCAAGCCCCTGCTCTTTGGGGAGTGGGTGATAGACTCTGGGTGCTCGCGGCACCTCACGCCACACCGTGAGCTGTTGCACGACTACCAGCCCCTGCATGAGCCGCACCACATCATTGTGGCCAACGGTGGCAGGATTGAGGCGCAGGGGCAGGGGATGGTGTGCTTTGAGGGGGCTGGGGGGGCCATGCAGCTGCTGGACGTCCTGCATGTTCCCGAAGCGGACGGCAGCCTTGTCTCAGTGGGGAAGGCCACCAGGGCGGGGGGGAGTGTACACTTCACTCCGTTTGGCTGCTCCATCAACATGCCCGGGGCTGAGCACAGCATCAGGGGCACACAGGTAGAGCAGGACCTGTTCCTGCTCGACAGCAAGCCAGTGCCTGTCGCCGGCGGCTTCAGCCTTGCAGCCCGCACCTGCAGCGACCCTTTGGTCCTGCATCATCGTCTCGGGCACCCGGGGTACCGCCAGCTGGCTCGGCTGCTGCGGGGGGGCATGGTGCGGGGCACCTCGGTCACTGCCGCCCAGTGTGAGGCAGCACCTAGTGAGCTGTGCGAGCCCTGTGTCATGGGCAAGCAGACCAGCCTGGAGGCAAGGCAGCATGCAGGGCTGGGGGTTACCGCTACGCGCCCGCTGATGCTGGTGCACAGCGATGTCTGTGACGTCACCGGTCAATACTCAGCAGCCACGCCTGACGGCATGCGATACTTTGTCAGTCTGCTCGACGAGTTCAGCGGGCTGGTGGCTGTTGTGCTCATAAAGCACAAGTCAGACGCGCCGGCAGCCCTCCGTGACATGGTCACCCTCTTGCAGCGTCGGCTGGGGCATAAGGTTGTGTACCTGCGCACAGACCGGGGGGGGGGAATACATTGGGGCTGAGACACAGCAGTGGTTGCGCAGCGTAGGCATCACGCACCAACAGACAGCCCCCCGTACCCCCACCATGAATGGCAGCGCAGAGCGTGTCAACCGCACAATCATGGAGTGCGTCCGTGCTATGATGCTGGCCTCTGGGGTGCCAGCCTACTTTTGGGGTTTTGGCGTGATGGCAGCAGCGCACGTGCACAACCTGCGCCCAGTGGCAGGCAAGCCCTGCACACCCCATGAGGCCTGCTTTGGCAGCCCCCCCGACATACATCACTTGCGCGTATGGGGCTGCCCAGCTTGGGTGCACGACAGCGAGCCGAGCAACAAGCTGGCCAGCCGGGGCATCAAGGGGGTCTTTGTGGGCTATGAGGAGGGGGGCAAGGCTTACCAAGTGTGGGCAGAGGGCCGGCTCTATGTGAGCAAAAGCGTGGTCTTTGACGAGCAAGCAGTCCTGCGTCGCTTCGCTCCCGTGCCGTGCGCACCTGCTCCTAGCGACCTGGTTGCCCCGCCCAGTGCCGTGGCGCCCAAGGGGGGGGGTAGTGCAGCTGGGGAGCAGCCTGGGGAGCAGGGTGGGATGGAGCAGGGTAGGATGGGCAGTGGGGGAGGGACCCTTGCTGTCACCCCCACCGTCACCCCCGCCCGACACAGCGCAAACCGTGGCGGGGGAAGCAGCGACAGCAACAGCGGCGGTGGGGGACAAGCGGGCAGTAGGGGTGGACCCCCTGCTGCTCCAGATAGTTCAGGTGGGGATGGTGTAGGGGCAGGTTGGGCTAGCCTAGGCGGGGCTGGCGGTTTGGGCAGTTCAGGGGGGATGGAGACTGGCACCCCTGACACCGTGCCCGCGTTGCGCCCCGCTCTTGTGCCACCCGAGCGGCGCCGTTCTGAGCGCGTGCGCAAGCGCGTGGAATTCCCCGACTTCGTCACTTTGTGCTACTCCGCTCGATACGAAAGCAACAGCAGCAGTGGCAGTGAGCGGGAGGGTGATGGGAGCAGGGGGAGCAGGGGGAGCTTTGGGGGTGCTGCCAGCCAGCCTGCTGAGCCTCGCTCCTTCAGCGAGGCCATGTCCCGGCCCGATGCTGAGGAGTGGGGCCGTGCTATGGATGCCGAGATGGCCAGCCAGCACGCCAATCAGACTTGGGTGCTGGTTAGCAGGCAGCCTGGCATGTCTGTCCTGCCAGGCCGGTGGGTCCTAAAGGTCAAGTGGGGCTCAGACGGCAGCATTGTCAAGTACAAGGCTCGCTGGGTGGTGAAGGGGTTTAGGCAGCGGGATGGGGTGGACTACTTTGAGGACGCTGTCTTTGCCCCCGTGGTCATGCACACGACCCAGCGCCTTATCTTTTCCCTGGCAGTGCAGAGGGGCTGGGGCCTTTGGCAGATTGACTTCAAACCGGCCTTCCTTAACAGCAAGCTCACAGACTCAGATCCGCAGATCTTTGTTGAGCAGCCAGAGGGGTATGAGGTGGGCAGGGGGCTGGTGTGCCAGCTGCAGCGCACAGTGTATGGCCTCAAGCAGGCCCCCCGGGCCTGGTACATGTGCCTGCGCGAGCAGCTGGAGCAGATCGGGTTCCGGGCTTCAACATCAGACCCCAGCCTGTTCAGCCTGCGCACAAGCAGCGGAAGCGCGGTGCACATGCTCGTGTACGTCGACGACTGCATCCTTGCCAGCGCAGACGAGGCAGCGGTGCAAGAGGTGAAGCAGCAACTGCAGCAAGCCTTTGACGTGCACGACCTCGGGCAGGCAGCTGACTTTCTGGGGATGCGCATTGCCTTTGACCGCGCAGCCGGCATCTTGCGCCTGACGCAGCAGCAGTACATCGAGCAGCTGCTGCAGCGCTTTGGTCTGGCAGAGTGCAACCCCCGCCAGCTGCCTCTCTCCCCTGGCACGCAACTGGTGAAGGAGGGTGAGCAGCTCAGCGAGCAGCGAGCTAGTGGGCGGCCTGCTGTGGCTGTCCACCTGCACGCGCCCCGACATTGCTTTCGCAGTGGGCCAGCTTACGCGCTACATGCAGGCGCCCACGCGGGAGCATGAGCAGGCAGCGCAGGGGGTTCTGCGGTATCTCAGGGGCACAGCAGGGCAAGGGTTGGTCTTCAGGGGCAGTTGCAGCGGGGAGCTGGTGGGGTTCTGCGACAGCGACTACGCCAGCTGCAAGCAGTCCCGGCGCAGCACCACAGGCTATGTCTTCATCCTGTCCGGTGCCACCGTGTCGGTGCGCAGCAAGCTGCAAACCACCGTGGCCACCTCCACCACCGAGGCCGAGTACCAGGCCGCTGCTGACGCCACCAGGGAAGCGCTGTTCTTGCGCAAGCTGCTGCATGAGCTCTGTGCAGTCACTGGCCCAGTCCCCATCATGTGCGACAGCCAGGGTGCAGTTGTAAGGGCGCGCTCCGCGTAGTCCCTTAGTGTCGTCTGGGCTGTCGCGGTTAACCCGAGGCAGCTACAGGATAATCGGTCACACCGCATTAGTGTGAGTTGGCAGGTAAAGCCTAGCAGCGTAAGCCGTGAGGACAGCTGGTTCGATTCCAGGGGGCCCCGTTCTAAGCCCTAGCCTTCTCACGGTGGTGCCTTGTGGCCGACCCTTTCAGTACCCGCACTTCGGTGCCCTCGCGGCCGGCTCAGTGTTACACATGGTTCAAACGGTCCAGCGTCGCCTTTATAAGGCTGCACGCTACAAGTGGTTTCCGACCGATAAGCAAGTTAACACCCGGCCTCGATAATATCGAGAATGGGTCGAACTTCCCGAATTGAATACACAATCACCCCGGAGGATGAGGCTCTCGCTAGGCTCTATAGGTTGCGACCAGCTAGGCGTGGGCCTACTGTTGCACCTACCCCCGAGGCAGTTGCTGCCCGGGAAGCAGCGGATGCTGCAAGGCTTGTCAGTCCTCGCGACGCAGCCATAGCTCGGCTCCCTGCCAATATTGACCCGGCTTCGCCCGCGGCCATCGAACTGATAAACCTCCTAGAAGAGCAGGCTTGGCCTGAGGCCCACACTGAGTACCCTGTGTACCTTCACGGTCGCTCGGTCACCGAACATGAGGCTATGCTTGAGGCCTCGCTCCAGCGGATGGTTGCCCGCAATGCTGCTGCTGATGCTCCTCTTGTTGAGGAGGGTCAGCTGGAGGACGACGACGAGGAGGAGGAGCTTGACGAGCGCGACACGGCCATTCAGGAGCTCCACGCCTCTCTTCAGGCTCGCGAGGACGTCCTGGTCGCTGTACAAGCTCGGCTCACTGCCCTCGAGGCTAGCCAAGCCGCTGTCAATGCTGGGGTAAGTCTTGCTGTCGGTCTTAGCTCCGCGGCCCCAGTCAGGTCTCCTCCGCCCCATGGGCTTGCAGCCGGACAGCATCGCAATACAGTAGCGAACCTGTTTAGTGCTGGTCGATTCTCTTCTGGACAGCCTGCTGGTGCTGTCGCACCCCAGTCTGCTGCTCCGCAGGAAAACGACCCCTCAGCTGCAGGTGGGTCTACAGGTCCCCTTCACCCTGCTGCAGGACATGTAGGTAATGGCAGCTCTGTTGTCCAGCCTGCTGTCCAGCCTGCTGTGCACAATGCTACACACACTGCTGTTGCTGCATCTGCTGCACGTGCTGCATACACTGCTGCACAAGCCACAGTAGCCCAGGGTGCTCCTGCCTCTGGCAGGGCTCCAGTGGGGCAGAGCCCTAACAGGCCTGTCACCAGGGCAGCAGCATCCATTGCTGCAATCCGTCAGAAGTATGCTGGGTTGTCTGGTGGTTCTGCCCCAGCCCCACTTGCTGCTGTGCCTCAGGCACCTGACACTGTGGTGCACTCCCACAGGGGTTTGCCCCCTGTTGAGCGTTGGTCTGACAACAGCCTTGCTCAGGGAAAACGTGCTGTCACCTTTCTTGAGGATCTTGAGGTGCACTGTGTTAATAATAACCTTGTTCCTGCCCTTGCACTGCCATCCTTCTTGTCAGGCAAAGCTAGGGAGGTCTGGTTCAAGTCCATCAGGGATGCCTATGCCTTGACACATGCTGGCTATCCTCCATGGGACTATCTGTGCAAGCAGTTCATTGAGATGGTAGGGGAGGATCTTGTCACCGATCTTGACCAGGCTCATGACAAGCTTATGAACTTTGAGCTGCTGCGCATTTCCTCAGGTGTCACCCTGCAGGCCTACATCACTGAGTTTCGCAACACCATCACTATGTGTGGTGCTGGTTGCATGAACCGTGCTCTGACTGTGGCTACCTTCCAGAGGGGTCTCACCCCTCAGCTGCGTGGTGCTATAGCCAAGGACCTCAGGTCACTGCCTCACCCCACCCTTGAAAATGCTGTGTCTGCTGCCATTGACAACCACAAGGCTAATGTTGCCTCTGCTGGTGCCAATGTCACTCCCAGCAAACGTGGTGCTGGTCATGCTGCTGCTGTGCGCCCACAGATCTCTGCCATCCGGGCAGCTGTCACCCCTGTCTCCGCCTACCGCTCCGGCCGTACCGGCGGCGCTGGTGGCGCCGGGACTTCACGCTCCCACGGCGCTGCGGCTCCGCCGCCCGCCCCAGTCATCTGGTGCTTCCACTGTGGTGTGACCGGTCATAAGACCCCGGACTGCCCCGACGGTCACCTGACCCAGGAGGAAGCTATGCGCAAAAACGGCAACATTGGTATGTTCCTGGCTCTGCAAGCCGCCAATGAGAAGCTGAGGTCAGCTCCAGGCAACAAGCGCCCGCGCCCACCACCTCCTGGTGACAACGGTGGCTCTGCCCCGGGTCCCAACCAGAACCGCAATGGCCCTGGTGGCCGCGGAGGCCGTTCCGGCAAGGGCGGTGCTGGTCGCAATGGCGGCCGTGGTGCCGGTCAGCGCTAGGGTGTTGCCCTGTCAGGTAGCCAGACCTGTACTGTGGTACCCACGTGTTCTGCTGCTGATGAACTTAAGACTGTACTCTGTGGTACTGCTCAAGAGGAAGGATCACTGCATTTCCTGTTTGCTGGCACTGTCAATGGGCATCAGGCACACTTCTTGTGTGATACTGGTGCCACACACTCCTTTGTCAGCACTGCCTTTGCTCTGAAGCATGCACTGCCACTGGAGTCTCTCCCCTCAGCACAAAAGTGGTCACTGGCTGACAACACCACTCTGTCCTGCAAGCAGTTTGCCACTGTGGACTTATGTCTGCCTGGCCACTGTGCCACATGCAAGCTGACAGTCATGCCTAGCTTTGTGCAGGGTTATGATGTGCTTCTGAGTGATGACTGGCTGTTTGCCAACAAGGCTATCCTTTCTTATGAGGGTAAAACCCTTTCTCTTTCTGCTGCTGGCAAGACTGCTGTGACTCTGCCGTGTCCTGCTGTGGCAGCCCCTAAGTATGTTGGGCAATGTTCTGCTGTAAGGCCAACCCCTGCATTCTTAATCAATGCTCTCAAAGCCAAACCTGAGTTAATCTCAGCTACCCAGGCGTCCAGGTGGCTCCTTAAGGTGGCCGTGCTGTGGTGGCTTTAGTCATGACTGAAGGCTCAGCCTCTGCCAGTCCTGGTACCCCCAGTGACAAAGACGACCCACACATACCTGCAGCTATCAAAGCTGAGCTGCAAACCCTACTCGATGAGTACAGTGATGTGTTTAAACCACTCACTGATACCCCTCCTGAACGTCCTGTGGGTCATACCATACCCTTGGTCCCTGACGCCCGTCCACCTGTGACCCCCATGTACCGCCTCAGTAAACCTGAGCAAGAGGAGCTCAAGAGACAGATCCAGGACTACCTCAGCAAAGGTATGATTGAGCCCAGCTCCTCCCCCTATGCTGCACCCATCCTGTTTGTGCAGAAGAAGTCAGGTGAGCTACGTATGTGCATTGACTACCGTCAGCTCAACAAGCTCACACTACGTGACCAGTACCCCCTGCCCAGGATTGATGATCTGTTTGACAGGTTGTCAGGGTGTTCTGTCTTCTCCTCCCTGGACCTCCAGGCTGGTTACCACCAGATCAGGATCACTCCTGAGGACGTCCCCAAAACGGCCTTCAGGACCCCTGAAGGTCACTTCCAATTTAAGGTGCTGTCTTTTGGCCTGACCAATGCCCCTGCCACCTTCCAGCGTGTCATGAATGATGCTTTTGCACCTGTCCTGGGCAAGTGTGCACTAGTGTATCTAGATGACATACTGGTCATGTCTAAGTCTCTACCTGAGCACCTGCAGCACCTACGCCTTGTCTTTGACCTGCTGCGTAAAAACAAACTGTATGCCAAGATGTCCAAATGTGAGTTCATGCAGCTCACCCTCAGGTTTCTTGGGCATGTGATCTCAGCTGGTGCCATCTCTGTGGACCCTGATAAGGTGAGGGCCATTGTTGACTGGCCTGTCCCTTCGTCCCTGACCCAGCTGCAGTCCTTCCTAGGTGCTGCCAACTTTGTTCGCAAGTTTGTGCATAACTTCAGTGCCATCTCAGCACCCCTGACTGATCTGTGTGGCAAGCTCAGTGCCACATTCCCATGGCACTCCTGGCCTGACCATGAACGTCTTGCCTTCTATGAGCTCAAAGCTGCTGTGGCTAACGTGCCTATGCTGCGCCTGCCAGATCACACCCAACCCTTCCAGGTGTACTGTGATGCCTCACTCCAAGGAGTAGGTGCAGTCCTGATGCAGGATGGGTACCCCCTTGCCTATCTGAGCAAGAAGTTGTCCTCTGCTGAGGTCAACTACACCACAGGTGAGCAAGAGATGCTTGCTCTTGTCACCGCATGCAAAGAATGGCGTTGCTACCTTGAAGGTGTGCCATTCACTCTGTTCACCGACCATAAGCCTTTGATTTCACTGCCTACACAGAAGAATCTGTCTAGGCGTCAGGCTAGGTGGATGGAGCTGCTGTCTAGGTTTGACTTTAAGCTGGAGTATATTCCTGGCCCTGTCAACCCAGCAGATCCTTTATCCCGGTTAATCACTGGCCCCCAGGAAGGTGCCACTGTGTGTGCAATGCTCACCAGACGGCAGGCCAAACTTTCCTGTGGGGGGGAGGGAGCTAGTGGTGCTCGAGCCCTTGAGGCCAATGCCCCTGCTGCCGTCACTGCGAAATCCTCCTTAACTCCAGAGATTACTGAAAATACTGCTGATACAAGCCATAACAGGGACCTCGTTCCCTTGGTCACCTGTACATCTGACACCTCAGTGCACTATCCTGCGGCTCCTGCCCATCCTCTGGGTTTGTCTGATCAACTCATCCAAGGATACCGGCTTGACCCTGCGTTTAATGCTGAAGCTGATCTGTCCAGCATGTACCAGGACACACATGGCCTATGGCGGCTCACTGGTAAGGATAAGGTAGTGGTCCCCAATGACTCTGAGCTGCGCAATCACATCTTGCACGAGATGCATGATGCAGTCTATTCAGGTCATGTGGGTATCAGCAAAACCCTGGAACGTGTGTCACGTGTGTTTTGGTGGAACACAATGCGTGCTGACGTCAGGTACTATGTGTCCACATGTGATGCCTGTCAACGTGACAAGGCGTCCTACTCTCAAGCCAGGTGGCCTACTCAACCCGTCTGTCTATACCTGACTACCGCTGGGAGTCTGTGTCCATGGACTTCATTACCAAGCTACCCTGCTGGGTCACATGGGTATGATGCTATCTGTGTCTTTGTGGACAGGCTCAGCAAGATGGTCCACTTTGTGCCCTGCCGTGAGGACCTCAAGGCACGCCGTTTTGCACAACTGTTCATTGACCATGTGTACAAACTGCATGGCATGCCTGCTGAGCTGATCTCTGACCGGGGCTCACTGTTCACAAGTGTGTTCTGGCGTGAGGTCATGAGGCGCTGTGGCTCTAAGCCTGCCCTCTCATCATCTTATCATCCACAGTCTGATGGCCAGACAGAGAGGTATAACCGTGTGTTAGAGGAAATGCTCAGGCATTACATCTCACCTACTCAATCTGACTGGCCTGACTACTTAGCCTTGGCTGAGTTTGCTGTCAACAACTCGTGGCAGGAGTCCATCCAGTCCACCCCCTTCCTGGTCAACACAGGTCAGTCCCCTG